>JAHIAM010003304.1:0-114735 GCA_021605205.1 Aegilops longissima
TTGGCACCTCAAAATCGGCTTCTAAATAGGTCTTTTGCCCTCCAAAGTTCGTGAACGCAGCTTATTCCAGTTTTTCAAACCAGTTTTAGAATTTTTGACTCCTCATATCAACTCGTAATTGAGTGATTCTTTGCATTGGAAAGCTTGAGTTAGTAGCATTCTTTGAAAAAGTTATCAGAAAATTGGCTCAAACTTGTCAAGAAGAAAATTGGAGAGAGAGCTGTTGTATATCCCGCTTGGCGCTTGTTTTCATCATTATCTTTTTGCCGTTGTGATCTTCACTTATATCTTGCTGTCCAGAGCTACTTATTATCCTTCATTGATGCTAGTTGTGCTACGCCGTGACCTCATTAGTGTTCTAGGCTCGCGTGTCTAGTCCGGTCTAGCCTAGGACCAGACAAGACCGTCGTTGAGCGCTTATTCAACATTGCATCTTTGAATTGATTATTGCCGATTTTTGCTACCATATATAGCCAACCCAGCTCCACATATTTCTACACACGTGCATACGACGCTCCATCGGCAATCGCTTTACACAATCTTGAGTTACTTGACACCGCTGGTTGCCTGTCACCACCGCCGCATGGTAAGAACTTGTAAGATATTGATATTTGCTTTCTGTGTGAGCACTTTACAACCACATCCTAGTAGTTCATAGGAACATTTTCTTGAATTTTGTTTCTTGTTTCTACTAATCATGACAGGTTCGGAGATAGAAGTTCTTGGACGACGGACACATCTTCACCATCACGAGAGTTGGGACAACACACACAAGCATATGGTCAGGTTATGTCTTTACCATCATTTGAGGGTAGATTTAATCCTGCTATTTATCTAGCTTGGGAGCTTGAATTAGAAGAAGTTTTTAGTCACCATGATTTTTCCGAACTTGAGAGAGTACAAGCTACCACTAGAGCATTTCTTGGTTTTGCTTCGCTTGGTGGAGTGTACATTGTAAGAAAAACATTGATAACCAACCCACAACTTGGAAAGTTTTGAAAGATGTAATGAGACAACAATTTTTCCCTCCTTACTATCATCGTGAATTGCTTAAATTTGAACAATTAAAACAAGGCAGTAACACTGTTCATGCTTACTACAAAGAGTTCAAATCTTATATGCATCATTGTGACATAGAAGAATCTGAGGATGATACAATGAATAGATTTTTGGTGGTTTGAACCATGATATCCGTGCAAGATTTCACTATATTCCTCGCTCCATTATTGGTATGTATGTTCGCGCTTGTACCTTTGAGAGACAGCTACAGGAGGATGCATTGGGTGACTACAACAACTACTATTCCAGTTCATGCTCACCATCGCCGTTGGTTCCTCCACCGTTGCACCTACTAGAGCAGCCCCACCCCAGATTGTGAGCGACATCATCTCAAGTGTATGGTGCATTATCAAGGCCCGCACCTACATCACCACGTCTTTGCAACAAGGTAACATAAAGGTATTAATGATATAACTTCACATGAGAATGATGCATCCCTAGTTAACTTGAATGCATCATGTGTTGAGTTAACTGGTGATTTGAGCACATCACCTATTTTAGAGAATCTTGATACTATCATGAATGCGCCATGTGATCAAACAACTGAAATACCAACAATTTTGAGTGCACCCATTGAATTAACTATTGATGCAAAAGAATCAATGTTTAATCATTTTGATATGACCTCTAATCTTGGTGATGATTCGTGTCGAATGACTTATTGCATGTTTGCTTATTTAAGCATGTTGTAGCATGTAAACTTGATGCAAATAAGGTTTATTCACCAATGTTGGGATGGTTTAATGATGAACATTGTCAATCTTTTGAAATGAATAAGAGCTTCACTTATATGTGCAAACTGATTTGTAATATTTTCATGCCTTTTACTTCTTGTGATAATGTTTTGGCTTTAGATTTTATGAAGTATGCAAGTTACTCATCTATTCATGTGTCATATGTGCAAAAATCAAGGAAGTAAAATGGATGACATATACATATACAACATGTACACCTTGTCTCTTTTGCTAGCCATATTTCAGATTAAGCAGCGAGGGCGGCTTTGTTTTCAAGAAGGGAGGATGATGAGGACATTATTACCTTGGATACGACCAAAATATTGCATACATGTATATTTGTGAGGTGATTTCTAATGCAAACTATGCAATAATTTATTTATGTCATCCAGGCAAAAATACTTCACAAACTTTTGTGCCATGTCTAATTGCAGGTGTATGGGACATTTGTACAATCCACATATGAAGATAAGGGAGAAAGAGATGTTTACCTGCTGTTCAAAAAGTTCTCTCACGTCACTTTTGGCCCAAGAGAAGATAGAGTCCAAGTCTCTCACGTTCGGACTCAGATTCGGACCGCATGCAGACATACCTGATTCAAAACGTCAATAACTTTTCATACGGACTCCAAATTGGTTGATTCTTTTTGTTGGAAAATAGATTTCGTGCGTTTTCCAACCCAACTGAATCACCTTAAAATCCGTCCGGAGCGTTGAGTTATGGACGAAACAATCTGATCTCGCAAAGAGAATCCGAGTCAAACTACAAGTCCAAAGGTGTTACGTCACCTCCACTTGGGCCCATTGGCCTTGTATGACCTAGGGTTAGTGTTAGGCTGCCTTGGGACGCCCTCCCACCTCCTTGGCCGCCACCCTTGCTCCTATATAAATAGATCCATCTAGTAGCTTTTTCCTTGGGATTTGTTTAGTTAAAAGTTAGCCATTGCAACTTCGTACTTCGCTTGTGTCCAACGACCAGACCAAGACTGCTTACGGATCCCCACCTTTATCAATACTTCATATATACCGCAATATTCAGATTGCTTTATCATATTCTTGCTTGTTCTTCGATTGCTTGCAGGAATAGACCTTCGTGGTCGTTGATTGTGCTCGGCGTAGTCAATAACCTCTCGGAGTTGGTTTAGCGATTGCTAAGGCGCAACGTCATGCACGCTTGTAGTCGGATCACAAAGTCGTCTCCACCAAATCGATAGTTATCATCTCATCGAAGATCGGGACACCGCCTCTATCAAGGTACATGAACAACAAAGGAAAGATACAAGGTAAAGTTCATCTCCATGAGGAGGTCTTGAAGGGTCCGCCAAGAGGGGGTCTTGATGATATATCCCGCAGATCTTCTCCTAGATGGAGGTCTTGGCCTCCAATGGAGTAGTGGTCTCTCTCTCTCTCAAGAGTAGAGGAAGGTAGGAGCAAAGCTCACATACAAATGAGCTATCACTTTGCTAACCCTTGAAAGGATGAGGGAAGGTCTATTTATAGTCTAAGCCACGAAGGGGTAAGTGGGAGAGGATACAAGGCCAAAGGCCCGGCTGCACACAGCAAATGTCGGACGTCCGATCGTCATGGGTCCGGACGTCCGGAGGGCGTCGGACTTCCGACGCGTTTGGCTCGACAGGAGGTGCCGGTCGTCCGGCCGGCTTCGTCGTCTGTTCTCGGTACTTGTCGGACGTCCGATGGTCGTCGTTCGTCCGCCATCGGAGAGTGTCGGACGTCCGGTGGCTTCCGGTCGTCCGCCGCCGGGGACTCATGATCCCTCTTTTTCCGTCTTCTCTCCTGTGCTTCTCGCGGATGGTGTAGGTGTTCCTTAGCGCTTGCACTCCTCCTCGTCGTCTGTGAAGTTCCGCAATACCTATGCATGCACACGAGTGGAGTGTCAAGTAGTATACCATCCTCGAAGGGTCAAGTGAACACGTAAAGGAGAAGATTCACCTTTATGTATGAGAAGTAGAGGTCGCACGTGTCACTTGCCAAACGAACTCTTGACATGGTGATGACCGTAGGATGCTCCGCATCATCCCCTCCCCCTTGGAAAAGATCCGACCTCGGATCGAAAACCAAATCACCATGGGAAAGA
Source organism: Aegilops longissima (assembly GCA_021605205.1). Classification (NCBI taxonomy): domain Eukaryota; kingdom Viridiplantae; phylum Streptophyta; class Magnoliopsida; order Poales; family Poaceae; genus Aegilops; species Aegilops longissima. The sequence continues at coordinate 3,888 of JAHIAM010003304.1, forward strand.
GATGGCGGTGCCGTGTCGACGTGGTCGAATACCAAGCACTCGTCGTCTAGTAGCTCGAAATGGGCACTCTCCAGTGTCGCACCGTCTTGTGATTCCTTCAAAAGGAGCAAATGGAACAAACACTTGGAAAAACAAATGTGGTTAGTGTTAGTGCAAAACCAAGCATTCAAGAGGTGATTCACCAAACAAGTGTCGTCATCAAGCATAGCAAATGGTGTGACAAAGGATTGTGACATGGCATGTAAGCACATAAATTGAGCACAATCAAAGATATCATGGGGACAAGCATGTAAATGGGAGGTAGAGATGCAAACATGTGTGTCAAGAGAATAAGCATCTACCTCAAGTTCATAGCAAGCATTCATAAATTGCTCAATGAAAGGTCTATGGTAGGCATATGAATCATTCACAACACCAAGTAAAATGAAGTGTCTAAACACATGTGACAAGTGCAAGACAATCCAGGCATAATGTGCATAGGGTGTAGTGAAGATGGAGTGGCACTCAACACAATAGACAGAGCAATTGTTCATCATGTGTGAGGCAATCAAGTGAATCATGTGACAAGCAAAGGGACATGGCATATGTGAGGAAATGATATTGGTGCAACCAACCATATGATAGTAGCAAGTAGTCCGCAAACTGGATGCAACACACAAGGTATATATGTCATGAAGCATGGAAATGTGGCAATCATGGGTGAAAGCAATATCTCGAGCATGCGTGCAAATGGTGCAAGCAACACATGAAGTATGATCCACAATATCCAAGCTCAAGAAGGATGTCACCTTGAAGGCGTGTCCTTGTGCATTCTTCGCAATGCCGAAGTGGAAGCAAATGCGGTGTAGAAGCGATTCGTGGTAGAATGTATGAGGCTCGCTCTCAAGAGCTCGAATGGTCAACTCACGTGAAGTGGAAGTCGACACAAAGTCCAAGTATCCTACACATGCACAAAACAAAATAAAGAACGTATGCGAATGGTAGATGAACACATCATCCATCATGATGGTTCTCATCTTTTGCACATAACCATTAGAAGCACAAGTGCATGAATAAGATGATGCAACATTGGCAATATTCATGGCACTAGGTATATGGTGCAAAGAAGTAAGACAAGCATGCTTCACAAGAATTATGTCAAAATCTCCAAAAATATGTGAGAATGCTATGGGGGCAAACTCGTTATCAAGGCTAAAGGCATAGTTGCACTCAATACATGGCAAATCATCTAGCATGAGAGAGGCAACACATAGAGATATATGACAAGAAGCAACAACAATCATGTGCAAAGCATGTAGATGGTTGTCATCAACCGCATGAAATGAGCAAGTATGAATCATGGTTGATGCAACACAAGCAAGCATATCAATCATGTCGTGCAAACTAGTGGAGCGAAGATGCAACACACTAGAGGAAATCATGGCAATCATGTCATGTGAGCAAATAATAGGCATAGACAATGCACATGACATATCACAAGCACGAACACAAAGCAAGATCATAGTATCATCATAGGGGTGGGTCACAAATGGAACATGGCAACAACAAGCAATATCTCCACCAAGTTTGCAAATACACATAAAAGTATGAGAGTCAATCATCATGTGTAAAGCAAAGCATGGGTCACAAATGCATGGAAAAGGCATAGGAATGGGCATATCATGCAAAGTGAACATGGCAAGATGGGCATATAATATGTAATGGACAACAACCCATAGCCAAGTGAGGGACATGTAGAAGAGATGATGATGCGGAGCATCCCTCACTCATCCCCATGGACGCACCTACATCTTCCTCAACACCACGTGGACCCATGATGCGAGCCCGAGCTAAGGCTATCGAAGATAAGGTGAACTCGCTCCTCTCCAAACTCCCTCCTCCTACTCACGAGACTTGGCTACTACCTCATTCGGAAACCTTATGTATAATCAGGTACATGGAGATAAGCCAAGGAACAACTACTTCCAAGAGCCAAGGCGACGAGGACCCCAAGCATGTTGAAGAAGAAGAAGAAAGGATGCTGCAGCAGCTGAGCATCGGACGTCCGACCACGTCCGGACGTTGGCGAACTCCCAAGCCACGGACGATCGACGTCCTCCGGACGTCCGGCAGTAGGCACCGAATGGAATCTACGGACGTCAAAGCCTCCGGACGTCCGACCGACGACGCCGAACCGAATCTCACGGACGCCTGAAAGCCTCCGGACGTCCGTCGATGTGCTCGAGGCGAATCCACGGATGTCCGAAGGCCTCGGACGTCCGGACACTCGAGCCTCCGGACGACCGGTGACCTCCGGACGTCCGGCGCTATGGCGTTGATTTCGTTTGGGGCGCAGCCCTTGTACCCCTTCGCCCCTAGACTATATATACTCTTTCTTCCCCACCTTTCTAGGGTTAGCATTGGTTTAGCTCATGTTTGTGTGAGAGCCTTGCTCATCCACTTGGTTACTTCTCCTCGGAGCTCAGGACCTCTATGAAGAAGATCCCCCAAGCGGATTCAAGACCCCCTTCTAGGGTGGACCCCATCAAGACCTCCTCTCGGAGAAGAACGGCTACTCGTGTATCTTTCCTTTGTTGATTTCGAATCTTGTGCTACCTTATGTGTTCGATGATCTAGCCCTTGTGTGATCGATACTTGTCGGTTTAGTGTTCCTCTTGTGTGTGTGTTTCCCGTGTTCTTCCGCTTGTTCGTCGTGTTTCCTCGTAGGATCCCCCAAGCGTGAAAGATCTCCGATTAGGGTTCCGCCCTACATCGATGCGTGAAGACTTCGCGTGAAGAGAGCGGTGGGAAAGGCAATCCACGGTTTCCCGAATAATCGTTGCTCTCTAGAGCTCGTTTTGTCAACTCGTGGGATTGCGAGGTTGACAAGTATTCATGGGTACCTACACAAAAGAGACACAAACCAAAGAAATTGTGCGCGTGGTAAATGTACACATCATCCATCATGATGTGTATGTGCACGTGTGAGTTAGCACAAGATAAGCATCGCTCAAAGAAATTTGATGCATGGTATAAGAACATGTCATCCATCATGAAAGAATAGTTATTATGTATGACACGATGGGGACACAAATTGAGAATGCAAGTATATGGCACATCAATAGCATGTTTGTTCATGGGGAGCATATGGTGCACACAAGTATTGGGATCATGCAATGAATGGGATGGATCAAATTCTCCTAACATGTATGAGGAAACTATGGGGGTCTCATGAGCAATATCGGAAACATCATATGGAGAAAATGGACAACATCCAAAACAATGCGTATCCGAAGCTAGGTGGTCATGGCATGGCATTATGAGATAAATGATGCAAAGCGAGCATATCACTATCATCACAAGAAAAACAAATGCCAATAACCATGGGCTTGTTATCTATGCCATATGTGCAAATTGGGTTTATTTTAATGGCATATGCATAGTCACTATGAAGAGATTGCAAATAAGACATATGGTGTATCTCATGCATAGCATATGACAAGTCAAGCGGATTATCAAACATGATGTGACCTAAAGAGTTGTCACAAGAAATCCTATATGGCGATAGAGGCAAAGGTGTCCGATGTTTCGATGAGATGGTGGCTATCGTTTACGTGGGAGTCGACCTTGACGATCCGACTACGAACGTCGCGAGACGTCGCGCCTTAGCAATCGCTAAACCAACTTCCGAGGGTTATTGACCACGGAGGAGCACGATCAACGACCACGAGGGCCTGTTTCCTGCGAGCAAACGAAGAACAAGCAAGAAACCGAGATTGCAATCTGGATATTGCGAATATAAGATGAAAGCTTTATTGATCAAGGTGGGGTTCTGTGGACGCTTTGTCAGTCGTTGAACACAAACGGCACGCGAAGTTGCAGCTATGGCGAACTTTTAATCTAAACAAAACCCAAGTATAAACGATGCCTTAAGGGCTATATTTATAGGGAAAAGAGAGGGGATTTTGTCCACCCTTGGCAAGGTGGGACTAAAACACCTCCTAAGTCGTTTTCCCTACAATTTGGACTCTAAAGATATATTACATGGGCCTGGCCCAAAATAAGGTGGCGCAACACCAATAATAAGCTATGGACGAAATTTATGAAAGGCCATCTTGTATATTTCGTCCATCGTCTTGTATGTCATCATGGTGGCTTCAAAGTCCGGAAATCTCCACTTGAACCTCGGTTCTTGTTCTCTTCGCACGCACCTTCATCTCCGTGCTTGATGATGCTCCAATGTTCATCCTTCTTGTCTGTTCTAGGCCCTTCAATTGCAAGCAACACAAATGTATCTAAGTTAGGCAGCATCATATTCTCATGAACACTAGAAAGATTACCAAGAAACAAAAGTACCTGATAATTTAATTGGCGTATGCGAGCTCTAGCAATTGTTCCAAGATGTAAAACAGCAAGGGATATGGGTGTAACTGTGGTAGCCATGTCCTCATCATCCTCCCTTCTTGAAAACAAAGCCGCCCCTCATGTGCTTAGTCTGAAATGTGGCCAACAAAAGAGACAAGGTGTACACGTTGTATATGTATATGTCATCCATTTTCTTGATCTCGGTTGGGGTACATGTGACATGGTTATACAAGAGCACCCTTCAAAAGTCGTGAAATATAAAGCCAATATATTATCACAAGAAGTCAAAGGCATGAAAATATTGCAACTCAGTTTGCACATATAAGTGAAGCTCTTATTCATATCAAAAGATTGACAATGCTTATCATTAAACCATCCCAACATTGATGAACCATCACCAAGATTAGAGGTCATATCAAAATGATTAAACATTGTCACAATTATTTTCAAACATATTTGATCCAAATATGATTTATTCCCTGATTCACATGATTCTTTTGCATCAATATTTAATTCAATGGGTTCACTCAAAATTGTTTGATCACATGGCAAAGTCAAATCATCAACATAATCCTCTAAAATAACTGGTGTGATCAAAGTAGTGGGTAGCTCATTCCATGGTGCATTTAAATTGACAAGGCAAGTATCATACACATGTGGAGGTGGAAGATCGGTACCTTTGTCATTACCTATTACGATCGACTCAGATGATGTAGGCACTCTCAAAGGTGATGTGTCACATGGTGGAGGTGATGTAGTCCTCACACAAATGGATGTGGTTGTCATAGTACGCCTAGCAATGGAAGGAACAACCAGTATCATCGCTTGGAATGTACTCCTTGCACTTGTTCTCCTTGTGGGCAACACGTCGTTGTATTTCCTGTTCAGCTTTGCAAGCAAGACGAAACACACGGTCCATAGGATAACACTCTTCATGAATTAGTATCTCCTGAATATCACGGTTTAATCCGCCCCAAAATCTATCCATAAAATCATCTTCAGTTTCGTCTAAAAAGGAGTGCAACAAGGTAGTTTGTAAATCATCATAATATTTTGTTACAGTGTTGCTACCTTGTTTTAAATGTTGTAGTTTTTTAAGCATGCCACGAGTATAATAAACATCGACGAATCTATCTCTCATGACAAGTTTTAAATCATGCCAAGTAATAGGTATATAATCAGGGTGTAACCTACAATATTCGCTCCACCAAACTAAAGCATAACCAGTGAAAGTACCAACCGCGACCTTAACTTTTTCATGCTCAGAAAAATTATGGGAAGCAAATATAGCATTTATTTCAAACTCCCATTCAATATATAAATCAGGCTTAAAACGACCATGAAAAGGTGGCATGGAAACAAGAACCTGTTTGTGTGCATTATGATGTCTTTGTAACTCTTGTGATGGTGGTTGCATTTTCTGAGGTGATGACACGTCTCCCACGATCGATGAAGCCCAACTGACTCTGGAACCTGCCATGATTAGTAGAAACAAGAAACAAAATCCAAGAATAATGTTCCTATGAACTCTTTGGGATGTGGTGGTAAAGCGGTCACAGTATAGCAAATCAAAGTCTTACAAATTCTTACCATGCAGCAGGTGGTGACCAGCAACCAGCGGTGTCAAATAACTCCAAGAGTTGGGTAAAGTGATTGCCAGGTGAACGTATGTATGCACGATGTAGAAATATGTGGAGCTGGGTTGGCTTTATATATGTGGGAAAAATGCTACAACCACGTTAATTAATGCAAGCTGAAAATTCGTTCAAAGTGGTCGAGTGCTGGTCCTAGGCTAGACTGTACTAGAGACGCAAGCCTAAGACACAGATGAAAATTCACGACCGGAACCAAAATGAAAATACTGAGGGCTAGATCAAAAGAGGATATACAAACAAGTAGTGCTAGCAAGCCACTTAACTTTTTTTTCCTTTTTGCCTCACCACGATCCAAGTAGTAGCATTACTAGCCACATGTTCTTTTTTTTTTGAAAGTCCACTCTCCAACCGAACCAAAAATATCAGCACTATATTCCCTTCCAAACACCTGCTCTTTTTTTTGGCAATCGGACAATTACTCTTTCCTTTAAACTCTCCAATGGAATGATCCAAGGCCACAAAATCCACGTGACACTTCCCTTCCTTCTAAATCTCCTTAAAAAAATGTACGCCCTCTTTATTTTCCTCAGAAATCTCTACCGAATCAGCCCTTTTTTTTTGCGGATCAGACTTTCCTTTTCCTTCGCGCTTTAAGTTCCATCCAAAGTAACACAACCCACGTGGGAGGGGATCACGCCCCAAAAACGCAACCGAACTGGTCCCACTTTCCTCTTATTATTTTTTTTACTTCATCCCAAACAAACAGCAGATCTGCAGTTGCCTTTTTTTTCTTCTTGTCTTTCCAAAACGTGAATGCCTAGAAGGACTCAAAAGGAAACAATTTTTTCCACTTCTCCCAAACGAATCTGCTCTCCTTCTCTTTCCGAATAAGTATGGATTTCTTTTATTTCCCACGTTCTTCTTTTAGTTTTTTTTTGGTCGAGCCAATCTTTTTTTTTTCTGATCCAAAGTTACCAAACTAGGAGGATTCGATCTGATTTTTTATTATGCGCCAATCCAACCCTTCCAAATAAGCAAATTTACTTTCCTTATACGTGGCAACAGATCTGAACATGCTCCTCTCCCCTTTTCCGGCTCAAAAGTAACAAGGCAACTTTTTTTTTAGAGCACAATCTCCAAAACGAGATGAAAGGAGCCTTGCCAAATAAACAAACCAATCTGCACTTTCCTTATCTCTTTGCGTGGAGAGAGCAAGCGGCAGGTTTTTTTTCGTTGGGAATCCAAACTTGCCAAAACAAACTACTCCTTCCGGATCTCACGTTTCCTTCCTTTATAGTAGGCACAGATACTCACGAATTCCAAGGGATCAATCCAAATCAGACCAACCGAACCATTTAATTATTTTTGTAATAGGCTGATTGGACTTGCCTTTCTTTATCTCACGGTGGATCGGTCAAAAAAAATCCATAAGCGTGGATGGCTAGAGCTCCACCCACGTGAACCTTTTCTTGGAACCCAAACCGAAAAGAAGTCCTTCCAAGTCACGTCCTCCTCTTCTTCCAATCGGTGAACAACTTTTTTTTAACAACTGAATTAGATTTGACAACTGGTTTTTGGTATCGCCTAATCCCAAGAAGCATGGACTGCTTCGCTGGTGTATTCTGATATCTCTCCTTGATCCAAACTTCTTAGCGATTCTCTCTCTCAAAACTCTTTTCCTTGGGCTCTGTTCTCAATCTTTTTCGATGCTCAAAGACAAGAACAAACCAAAACAGCGGATGGATGATGGTGATCTTGTGAAACAAATAAGTTGCGAGTGGTTGGTGTTCGTGGATGCGGTGTGAACAAAAACGTGACTAGAACTCGAAACTCTAAAACCTAGACACTAAAACCAGCAACTCGACACACGATGCAACCGAAAAATCAACAATGCAAAAAGTAATTGATAATAGCAAAAAGGCTCAGACTGTCTAGGACATGGATGAACTAGTCTAACTTTTTTTTGTGGCTTGTTTTTAGGACTCTAGGTATGAAGAACAAATGCGATCTAAACTATGAAAAACTCGAAAATCTCACCGAGCAACCTGAAAACTGATACCACTTGATAGAGGCAAAGGTGTCCCGATGTTTCGATGAGATGGTGGCTATCGTTTCTGTGGGAGTCGACCTTGACGATCCGACTACGAACGTGCGAGACGTCGCGCCTTAGCAATCGCTAAACCAACTTCCGAGGGTTATTGACCACGCGAGCACGATCAACGACCACGAGGGCCTGTTTCCTGCGAGCAAACGAAGAACAAGCAAGAAACTGAGATTGCAATCTGGATATTGCGAATATAAGATGAAAGCTTTATTGATCAAGGTGGGGTTCTGTGGCGCCTTTGTCAGTCGTTGAACACAAGCGAAATGCACGCGAAGTTGCAGCTATGGCGAACTTTTCATCTAAACAAAACCCAAGTATAAACGATGCCTTAAGGGCTATATTTATAGGGAAAGAGAGGGATTTTGTCCACCCTTGGCAAGGTGGGACTAAAACACCTCTTAAGTCGTTTTCCCTACAATTTGGACTCTAAAGATATATTACATGGGCCTGGCCCAAAATAAGGTGGCGCAACACCAATAATAAGCTATGGACGAAATTTATGAAAGGCCATCTTGTATATTTCGTCCATCGTCTTGTATGTCATCATGGTGGCTTCAAAGTCCGGAAATCTCCACTTGAACCTCGGTTCTTGTTCTCTTCGCACGCACCTTCATCTCCGTGCTTGATGATGCTCCAATGTTCATCCTTCTTGTCATTCTAGGCCCTTCAATTGCAAGCAACACAAATGTATCTAAGTTAGGCAGCATCATATTCTCATGAACACTAGAAAGATTACCAAGAAACAAAAGTACCTGATAATTTAATTGGCGTATGCGAGCTCTAGCAATTGTTCCAAGATGTAAAACAGCAAGGGATATGGGTGTAACTGTGGTAGCCATGTCCTCATCAGTAACATGGCATCACAACTAATAGACTCCACATGAGAATCATCATATTCATCATAAATGGGCAAATCATCACATGGGGAAATCATACTAGCATGAATCATGGTACTAGGTGGATCAACATCATGCAAGCAATCAATCTCATGAATGTCCACTAGTGGGACTAGAGCATCACCGTCACCTTTGTTACCTTTGTCATTCCACTCAAGTGTTGTAGGTGAGGTCGGAAAGACCAAATGGTGCTCAATATCATCATCTTGATGGAACCATGTGGGGGTGCATCGTATTCCACCATGGCCATCGTCTTGTCCAAAGGGAGGACGAAGTCGTCAAGGATCGGCGCGTCATCATAAATGGAACCTAGCACCAAATGAGAAGACACAATAGAGGTAGAGGTCAAGTTGTTAGAAATGCAAATGGCCTCACTAGACCTATCAACTATCTCACTCTCTCTATGTGGTGGTTCCCTCACTCCCTCAAAGTAGGTGCACTCAAAGTCACATATGGTGGAGTCACTCATCTCACTCAAGTGATGGGTGTTCTGGCTCTCCTCACACGGGATTTGTGGCAACTCGTCATATATGGGGCTAGTGGTGAAGTCACTCTCACTCTCAATATGGTGGCACTAGTCATTCAAGTCATCATACGTCGTCGTGGTCGAGGTGAAATACTCAACCATCTCATCACCGTCGCCATGGATGAAGGCCGAAGATGGCACATCATCACTCTCCTCCATGACCGAAGGGAAAATCCCATGCTCGATCATCTCGTCATCGTCGCCGTGGATGAAGGCCGAAGATGGCACACTGATGTAGGGCAGAACCCTATGTGGACGATCTTTCACGTTTGGAGAGGATCCCTGCGAGGAACACGAAGAACGAGCGGAAGAGCACGAGGGAAACCACGGAGAAAACACAAGAGAATCACTCAAACCAACAAGATTCGATTACACATGCGCTAGTTCCAAGAACACATAGAGATCACACGGTCCAAATCCAACAAAGGACGATACAAGAGGTAACCGATTATTCTCCGTGAGGAGGTCTTGATTATCTTCCCTTGAAGGGGTCTTGAATCCGCTTGGGGATCTTCTCCAAGAGGTCCCGAGCTCGAGGAGAAGTAACCAAGTGCATGAGCAAGGCTCTCACACAAAATATGAGCTAAACCATTGCTAACCCTAACTAGGAGGAGGTGGAGGAGTATATATAGTCATGGGCCACGAAAGGGGTATGTGGGGGATACATGGACTCGGTCCAATACACTGTGCGCAGACAGGCGTCGGACGTCCGGAGGGTTCCGGTCGTCCGGAGGCTCGGGAAGGTCCGGACGTCCGGAGCTCTTCGGACTTCCGTAGATTTGGCTCGGGTGCGCTTCGGTCGGACGTCCGGAGGGTTCCGGTCGTCCGGAGGCTCGGGAAGGTCCGGACGTCCGGTGCTCTTCTGATGTAGGGCGAAACCCTACATGGACGAGCTTTCACGTTGGAGTGGATCCTACGGGGAATTACGAAGAACACGCGGAAGAACAAGAGGGAAAACACGGGGAAAACGAGAGAGAAGTCACTCAACCGACAAGAGGTCAATCACACAAGTGCTAGATCGATGAACACAAAGGGAGATACATGATTCAAGGTCAACAAAGGACGATACAAACGGTAGCCGTTCTTCTCCGTGAGGGGGCCTTGAGGGGGTCCACCCTAGAAGGGGGTCTTGAATCCGCTTGGGGGATCTTCTCCGTAGAGGTCCTGATCTCTGAGGAGAAGTAGCCAAGTGGATGAGCAAAGGCTCTCACACAAGAATATGAGCTAATCCAATGCTACCCTAGAAAGAGGAAGGGGATCAAGTATATATAGTCTCGGGCGAAGGGGTACAAGGACAAGTCCGGAGGCTTTGACGCAGTGACGGGAGGCCGGATGTCCGGCGTCGGGCGGATGTCAAGACCTTCATGAGGCGCCGGATGTCAGACCATCAGCCGGATGTCCGGCTGGGCGACCGTTCAGCCGAATCGGGAGAGGCGCCGGATTTCGGGCTTGGGCGGATATCCGGCTGGGGCGGATGTCGGGCTTGGGCCGGAGGTCCGGACCTGGAGACTTGGGCAGTTTGGATGATGTTGAGGTGGGAACTCCGGGGCGGATGTTGGGGTCGGGCGGATGTCAAGGGCTGGAAGGGATTTTGCCCGACTCGTTGGTTCTCTTCGTCCATGGACTTGGCGGCTTGTCCATCCTCGTGTGCATCCTCGGGAGGTTCCCCTTGATACCTAATCATGCATAGCATATCGGACTTAGGTAGTAGCCATGTCTCGAGTGGATCATATGTGATATCAATAAGGAAAGAGGTCACCTCGTTCTCGAGAGCTCTAGCTCTAGCTCGTGTCATGGGTCCTCTTGGCTCTTGATGAGACGGTTGTCGATGCATGGGGATGATCGTGGGATGCTCCGCATCATCTCCCCCCCCCCCTGGGAGAGATCCGACCTCGGATCAAAAGCTTCATCTCCATGGAATGGTGTGAGGTCCTTGACGTTGAAGATGTCGCTCACGTTGTATTTGTCTCGAGGTAGGTCGATCTTGTAAGCGTTGTCGTTGTAGCGTGCTAGCACCTTGAAAGGTCCATCGGCTCGAGGGAGAAGCTTGGACTTGCGTTCTTTGGGGAAGCGGTCCTTGCGAAGGTGTAGCCACACTAGATCACCAATGTTGAAGACGATGGGTTGCTTGTTGGCGTTGAGCTTTGTTGCTTGACGTTGTACTTGGCGCTCAATGGTGTGGCTTGTATCTTCGTGCATCTTCTTGATGTAGCTTGCTCGTTCACTTGCGTCCATGTTGGTGCGCTCTTGGAGAGGAAGTGGTAGAATGTCCAATGGGGACAAGGGGTTGAAACCGTAGACGACCTCGAAGGGGGACTTGCCGGTAATTGAATGTCTTGCATGATTGTAGGCGTACTCGGCGATGGGTAGACATGCTTCCCATTCCTTGATGTTCTTCTTGATCAAGACACGAAGTAGAGTGGATAGTGTGCGGTTCGTCACCTCCGTTTGGCCGTCGGTTTGAGGATGGTATGCGAGGAAAACAAGAGCTTGATTCGAGCTTGGCACATAGGGTCTTCAAAAGTAACTCAAGAACTTGGCGTCACGATCGGAGCGATTGTCTTTGGTACGCCATGGAGTCGCAAGATTTCCTACAAAAGAGATTTGCAACATGTGAAGCATCGTCTATCTTGTTGCAAGGAATGAAATGTGCCATCTTAGAAAATCTATCCACAACAACAAACACGGAATCCTTGCCATTTTGAGTCCTAGGCAAACCAAGTACAAAATCCATACTAATGTCTTCCCATGGTTGATATGGAATAGGAAGAGGCATGTAAAGACCATGAGATTGAGCTTTAGACTTAGCTTTGCGACATGTATAACATCGGTTGGTGAAGCGTGAGGCGTCATGGAACATCTTGGGCCAAAAGTAGTTGTTGGAGGCGTGGCGAATGTCTTGTCGCGTCCAAAGTGTCCCATGAGTCCGCCTCCATGAGCCTCTTGCAAAAGGAGCAAGCGAAGAGAAGACTCGGGAATGCAAAGTTTGTTAGCTCTCATAAGATAACCGTCCTTGATGTAATATTGTTCCCAAGAAGTATGCGTCAAACACTTAGCATAAGGAGAAGCAAAAGATGGATCATGCTCATACAAGTCTTTTATATGCTCAAAACCAATAACATTCAACTCAAGTTGAGTGACAAGCATGCATATGCGTGAAAGCGCGTCGGCAACTACATTTTCTTTACCCTTTAATGTACTTGATCACGTAAGGAAAAGATTCAATGAATTCACTCCGTTTGGCATGACGCTTGTTTAATTTAGTTTGACCTTTGAGGTACTTAAGCGTTTCATGATCGGTATGGATGACAAACTCGTGAGGTCTAAGGTAATGTTCCCAAACATGTAGCACACGCACTAAAGCATATAACTCTTTGTCATAAATGGGATAATTAAGTTGAGCACCGGATAGTTTTTCACTAAAATAAGCAATGGCCCTTTTTTCTTGCATCAAAACTCCGCCAATTCCGGTACCACTTGCATCACAATGAACCTCAAAAGTTTTGTCAAAATTGGGCAAAGCAAGAATCGGAGCATGAGTAAGCAAAGACTTGAGCTCATCAAAAGCGGTTGATTGCAAAGGTCCCCAAACAAAGGGAGTATTCTTCTTACTCAAAGCATGCAAAGGAGCGGCAATTGTGCTAAAATCTTTCACAAAGCGACGATAAAAACCCGCAAGACCAAGAAAACTTCGCACTTGTTGCAAATTTGTGGGTTGGGGCCAAGTTTTAATTGCTTGAATTTTAGATTCATCAACATGGACACCCATTGAGGAAACTACAAAACCCAAGAAAACCACTTTGTCAACTCCAAAAGTGCATTTTTTTCATGTTTGCATAAAGGCTTTCCTTTCGAAGAGTTTGCAACACAGATTTTACATGATTGACGTGCTCTTTCATGGTTTTGCTAAACACAAGAATATCGTCGAAGTAAACCACAACAAAGACTCCAATGTAAGGACGAAGCACATGATGCATAAGACGCACAAAAGTACCGGGAGCCTCCGAAAGACCCATAGGCATCACTAACCACTCATATAAACCAAATTTGGTTTTGAAAGCAGTTTTCCATTCATCACCCTCTTGTATGCGGATTTGATAATAGCCACTTTTAAGATCAATTTTTGAGAAAAAGTTGGCTCCACTAAGTTCATCAAGCATGTCATCTAAGCGAGGAATTGGATGCCTATATCGAATGGTAATAGCATTGATAGGTCTACAATTGGAACACAAGCGGAAACTTCCATCGGGCTTAGGCACAAGAATAACCGGAACGGCACAAGGGCTTAGGCTTTCACGTACATGGCCGTTGTCGATGAGTTGTTGTACTTGCCGTTGAATCTCCTTGGTTTCTTCGGGTTGACTCGGTATGGAGCTTTGTTTGGTAGAGGCTCGGGGATGAGGTCGATTCGATGCTCAATGCCTCGAAGAGGGGTAGACCCGAGGTAGCTCATCGGGAAAACATCTTGAAATTCCTGCAAAGAGATTGAAACACCAAAGGTAGCTCGTGAATGGTGTTAGTTTTGGTTCTCCATCCTTGCACACAAGGACAAAGTGCATCACACTCGAAGGGTTCTCACACACTTCTCTCATCTGACTTTTGGTGGCAAATAAAATGAGGTTTTTCTCTCTAGGCGAAGAGTCGCTCAAATTTGTCTTGTGGCTCTCACTCACTTTTGGGTGGATCACTTTCTGACTCTTTTCTCTATGATGGGTGGCTTGTTTGTCGGCTATCACTTGACTAGGAGACATAGGTCGTAGCACATATTCTTTCCCTTTCATCTTGAAGCTATAGTGATTGGTACGCCCATTGTGTATGACACCACGGTTGAATTGCCATGGTCGACCAAGAAGTAGGTGACAAACGGTCATTGGAACCACATCACACTCCAAAGTGTGTTCGTATGCAACAATTTTGAAAGAGACTAGGACCGTATGCTCAACTCGTATAGTGCCGGAGTCACTTAGCCATTGAACCTTGTAGGGATGTGATGTAGGGCGGAACCCTACGTGGGCGATCTTTCACGTTGGAGCGGATCCTACGGTGGATTACGAAGAACACGCGGAAGAACAAGAGGGAAACACGTGGAGGAACGAGGGAAAACACTCAACCAACAAGGAATCGGTCACACAAATGCTAGATCAAAGAACACAAGGAGAGATACATGATTCAAGGTCAACAAAGGATGATACAAACGGTAGCCGTTCTTCTCCGTGAGGAGGTCTTGATGGGGGCCACCCAAGAGGGGGTCTTGAATCCAAGGTGGATCTTCTCCGAAGAGGGGCCTCGGTCTCTCTCGTGGAGTAGATCCGGTGTGGATGAGCGAAGCTCTATCTATGAGCTAAATCAACGCTAACCCTAAAAAGAGGAAGGGGATGAAGTATATATAGTCTTGGGGGCGAAGGGGTACAAGGGACAAGTCCGGATGCTGCTGGCGTGGCAGGGGGAGGCCGGATGTCAGGCGTCGGGCGGATGTCCAAGCTTTCGAGACGCCGGATGTCCGGGCTAGGGGCGGATGTCCGGGCTAGGGGCCGGATGTCCGGGTGGCGGGTCTTCAAGCGCAATCGGTGATGGGGGCGGATTTCGGCGAGGGGACGGATATCCGGGGCTTCCGGAAGAGCCGGATGTCCGGGGCCTGGGGGCCGGATGTCCGGGCCCTGTAGCTTTGCGGCTGCTGTGATGGGGGGCCGGATGTCCGGGCTTGCTAGAAGGGCCGGATGTCCGGGCTGTCCTGGTCCCTTTCTTCCTTCTCCTTCCCTCGCTCCCGCGCACGCTTGGCCTTGGTCCTTGGGCTCTCCATGATCTCCTCAGGTGTACCTGAGTATGCACAAGGTCCGCGCTTGAAGTAGCATCCATGTCTTACATGCGGAAAGGGAAGATTCGGAAAGGAGCGAGTTCACCTTAGGTCCGATGGCGTGTAGTTGAGGTCTCATCTTATGTATCCTTGGGGCTTAGAGAGTACATGGAGTGTACATGTGGATGAACGTGGGATGCTCCGCATCATCTCCCCTCCCTTGGGAAGGATCCGACCTCGGATCGTGATCCTCATCACCATGGAAACGGTTGTCGTAGACGGACTTGTAGTTGGACGAAGTTGAATACATGGCGAAATCCAAGTAGTCCAAGGTGTCGCCGGAATGATAGACATGCAAAAAGAGCAAACACAAGAAACACTCGGAAATACAATGGTTAGCGCACACAAAGTGTCCATCATGTAAGAATGAGTCCGTGCGGTAAGATTGGTCGTGACAAAGCGCATGAAGCTTATCAAGATGATCTAGAATGAGATGCAAAGCATTCATGGGAGCAAAAGCATTCAATGTGCACACAATTGTGTTATGAGTATGAGCAATGCAACCACGGTGCAATATGATGTCATAATGGGATGGTGCATCAAAAGCATGAACATAGCAATGGATGCTCAATATGTGAATGTCATCATGCAATTGATGATGGGCAATATGATCATGATGTATGAATATACCATCAAGGAAGATCACAACAAATTTGCTAAGGAAGTGAACAACCTCATATATCATGGATGACATGGGAATACAAGATGCAACAACGCAATCATAATGTGTGTCAATCCATGCATGGGGTGCAAACTTGTGGTGAGTATGATATGTCCATCGAGCATGACATGTATGAGCACAAGCAACAAATATGGATGTGTGGGTGCAATGTGTCAAAGGAGTGTTGATGTACCAATGCTCGATGTCGTGGCATGAGTGGAGGTTCGAAGGTGCATCCCATAAGTCCAAGCGCTCCTCAATGTGAAGGTCCATAGAGCCAATCTCCAATGTCGCTCCTCCATCCGTGAGATGTATCATGTAGACAACAATAAGGAAACAACAAACAAAGAGTGATCCATCCAATATGCAAACTTGAGGATGGCTCAAAGGGAAGGAGTTCACCTTTAGTAGATTCTCGCAAATGATGGTGTTGCACATCGTGTATGCCTTCACATAACCAATATGTCTCATGACGGTAATGCCTTGTGAATCCTTCAAAATGAAAGAACATGACAAACACTTGGAAAAACAAATGAGGTTAGTGCAAATATAGCACCTACCATTCGAGTGGTAAAATACCCAACAAGTGTTCTCATCATTCTTATCATAAGAAAGGACAAGGTGTGGTATGGTATGGAAGCATAAGATGCAACTACAACCAAAGACAATAGGCTTAAACAAGCAAGCATGCATCACAAGTAATATGTCAAAGTCTCCAAGAGCAATAAGCATAATATGGTTGCACTCAATACAAGGTGATATAAGAGATGCAACTAATGGAGGTAAGAGACAATAAACAAGATATATCATGTGAGAGGCATGAACATATATGTCATCAACCCAAGAAAGCAAGTGATAGTGGAACATGGGTGATGCAACATAGCTAGCAATCATAGAGATCAAGTCAAGCAAGCTAGTACTGCGAAGATGCAACGTACTAGAAGGAATCATGGCAAGCATGTCATGTGTGCAAATAGTGTGCATGAATAATTCACATGACATAGCACAAGCATGAAAGCAAGATATGAGCAAAATAGCATCAATAGCATGGGGCACATGATAAACATGGCAATAGCAACAAGGATCTCCACCAAGCATGCAAATACACATAGGAGTAGCATAATGGTGAATCATGGGTATATGCAAGCAAGGGTCACAATTGCATGGCAAAGGCATAGAAGCAAGCATAGCATGACAAGTGAACACGGTAAAATGAGCATAAGGTAACAAGTGGTAAATAGCCCAAAGCCGTGTGAGAGCCAAGTAGAAGAGATGCGCGTAGTCCTTGCGCAAAAGGAATGGTGGGAATGAAAGTCCACGTGATCCCAAGTCATCGTTGCTCTCAAGAGCTCGTTTAAATCAACTCATGGGATTGAGAAGTTGGCGAGTATCGTGAGTACCTACACAAAACAAAGACAAAGGGAAAATTGTGTGTGCGTGGTAGATGTACACATCATCCATCATGATGCGCACATGCATGTGTCGGTTAGCACAAAATATCCAATGCTCAAATAAATGAGATGCGTGATATAGAAACATGTCATCCATCATGATAGGTTTGTTATTATGTATGGCATAATGGAGACTCAAATTGTGTAATGCATCATGGGAAATATCTAGAGCATTGTTATTCATGGAATGCATAAGGTGCAAGCAATTATGTGAATCATGCAAAGTATGGGATGAATCAAAATCTCCTAATATGTATGAGGAAACTATGGGGGTCTCCTCATGAGCATGAGTAGCAACATCACATGGAGAATATTGACAACATCCAAAACAATGCATATTTGGAACAATGTGATCGTGGCATGGAATAGTAGATGAATTGCATAAATCATGTAAAGGAAGCATGGCAATATCATCACAAGAGAAGCAAAGGCCAATGACCATCATCTCGTCATCTATGCCATAAGTGCAAATGGGATTGATTTTAATGGGGCATGCATAGTTACTATGTTGAGATTGAAATGAGGCAATATGAGAGATCTCACTCATAGCATATGACAAGTTCAATGGATTGTCAAACATGAAGTGACCAATAGAATTTTCACAAGATATCCTATGAAGCATAGCATCACAACTAGGCAACTCAACATGCTCATCATCATATTCATCATAAATAGGTAAGTCAAGGCATGAAGAAGTTTCACTAGCATGAAGCATGGTAATAGGTGGGTCAACATCATGGAAGCAATCAATCTCAAGAGTGTCCACTAGTGGGACAAGAGAAGCACCATCACCTATGTTACCTTTGGAGCGTCGCTCATGTGTTGTAGGTGAGGTGTCAATGATCCATTCGTTGTCATCTTCATGTTGATGGAACCATGTGGGGGGTGCATCATCGTCCACCATGGCCATCGTCGTCTCCAATGTAGGGATGGACTCGTCGAGGATAGGCATGTCGTCATGTAGGAGACCTAGCACCAAAGAAGAAAACACACTAGGAGTAGAGGTTAAGTCGTTAGAAATCATAGTGGCCTCACATGCCGTCTCAACTACCTCACTCACTAAGTGTTGTGGCTCACTCACTCCCTCAAGGATGCTCCCACTCGTATGGTGGGTGGAGTCACTCAAATGGCGCTCAACCTCACATAGGATGTGTGGCATGCTCTCATGTGTGGGGCTAGTGGTGGTCACACTCATCCTCTCATAGGAAATGCTCTCAATGTCACGTATGGTGGAGTCACTCATGGGGTGGTGGCTCTCCTCACATGGCAATTGGGGCATCTCGACATATATGGGTGTCGGAGAGATGTAGGTGCAAATGTCTCCATGCGCGGTCGCGTAGCTTGACTCGAAGTATGAGTCCAATGTGGGCGTCGTCTTCATGTTGTTGAAGAGGTTCACGCTCGTCGCCGTGGTCGAAGGGGATGGCCCTTGCTCGACCGTCTTGTCACCGTCTTGGTGTTGGAGGCCCATATGATGTGGCACCTCATAGCTCGTCTCCATGACCGAAGGGAGTTTCCCATGCTCGGCCATCTTCCTTGAGGGGCTTCCGAAGATGGAAGTGTCGCCCTCGCTCGTAGGTGGTCGCCTTGGACTTGATGAAGTCGATGTAGGCGTACACGTGGGAAGTAGGCGAAGATGCCGTACGTCCAAAGGCGAAGATGCCTTGATAGCACTTGGCGAAGATGCCGAAGTGGTTGTTGTAGTCGTAGCGCCGTCTTGGTGGTGCTCGTCTCGCGGTCTTCTCTTGTGCTTATGAAGCTTCGACTTGGCGTGTCGGGACTTGTGCATTTGCGCTTGTGGAGCCTCTTCATGATGATGATGTCGTTGTCGTGCTTGAGCTCCTTGGCGTTCGTCGTCGTCTTGCACATGATGCTTGGAGGTGACTTGCCCTTCATGACGATGTTGATCATGAACGTGATGGTGGTCGCCATGTAGATGTGGACGAGGACGATTTGCACTTGCGTCGTTTCCGCGCTCCGAAGACTTGTGGCTTGAATGTCGCCGCCTTGAAGATGACGAAGGGGAAGAAGACTTGATCAAGGCCCGAATCTCCTCCATCCTTGCATCTTGCTCCTCTTTATGTGCGGCAAGCTTCTTGTCGAAGTAGTCCCTTCTCCTTGCTTCGGAGTGATGAATGTTGATGGAGATGTTCTCGATGCGCTCTCGCAATCTTGATTGTGTGCCTTGCACTTGTCAGTGTAGATCGAGGAGAGACGCTTTGGTGATGTAGTTGTTCACGCCGTCGTTGTTGTTGTAGACCAGAGATGAAATGCCTTGCCTATCCATCACAAGACTCGAGCAAATATGAGTGGGAGAAAGAGAAGAACTTATACCAATGTACCTTGACCGATGTTGAAAATGAATCAAGTTCACTCAAATGCGGACAATGAAATAGCACTATTGGTACCAATCCTTGTCGGTTCTCACACCTACACAAATAAAGCTTATGGAGGAGCTCGGTGAGGATAGTGGCACAAAAATTTAATGCAAAATGTTAGCAAGAGTCAATAATGTTGAAAGAGATTCACAAATTCGCAAGTGAAACAAATGGACCAATAGCAAAGAATGGCACACAGAAACACACACACGGATAGATAAATGTGGTCGTGCGACCAAGGAATGAGCACAAAATGTGGAATCCACGGAAAACGCTCGTGTTGCACAACTCAAGAGAGACGCTAGCACGATTGCTCAATAGGCGGATCGACACTTGTGCACAACCTATAAGATGCAAAATGGATAAACTTCTATCCCAAGTATGCTATGTATGTATGGTTCGGTGTTTTCTCAAGATGATCCAAGATGATCGGATATGACAATCTTATATGCAATGTTGTTTGATGCTATGGCACTTGCTTACAAGCTTCTTTGCTCTCTTTCTTTTGCTTAAAAGCTTTATTTTTTTTCTATGGCCACTTTGCACAATGCACAAACCAAGATAGCAATTGTGTATATGCGGAACAAACTTGAGACACAATGGATGATATGATACCAATATGATATGGTATGGTATGTAATGGAAGGTATGATCACTAATGTGCACAAGTAACGTTGCGGCAATACTCAAATGGCTAGTCTCGATAGGCAAGTAACATAAAAGTAAGGCTAGGGGTTAACAATGCAATAGCAAGGGAATATACAATGGAGGGATACCACGATACCAAGATGATATGGAGGTTACTGTCCGGCGATGATGAGTAGCGGTGTTCTTGATGTATATACCAAGATGATGGAGACTCGTCCCTAAGTAGCCGAAACACCTTAGGAAACGGAAAAACCGCGAACTCAAAATCTCAAATGACAAATGTCAAATGGTGGTAGCGGGAATGCGGTGGTGGTTTGCACTTGGCAATGCGGAAGTGGAATGATGGGCTATACACGTGTCGGAGTTGAAGTTGCCGTCCCTAAGTAGCCGAAACACCTTAGGAGACACAAGCCACAACTCAAACAAGCTCAAACAACTATTGGGTTAAGTTGGGGGTGGTTGAAGTGTATGGTGGCAAGGTTATGTGGACGTGGTGGTGGTGGTTGATGATGAAGCAATCATCCCTAAGTAGCCGAAACACCTTAGGAGACTCGAATCACTACTCAAGCAACCACTAATGCTATGGGGAACAAAATTGGTTAGGTTGCGGAAGTCGGTCGTGGTTATGCGGAGGATGTGGTGAAAGCCCTACGCAAAGATGCCAAAGTTCACAAAATTTGATGGAGTCAAATGATGATGGTAGTATTTTTATGGGAAGGGGGATGTCAATAGCTTCAAAACGAGCTAAAGAACGTCAAAATCGGACTCCGGATGAATTAGTTATGGACAAAACGGTGAAACGAAAAAAACAGAAATCACACGGGCCGGATATCCGGGGCTCGGGCCGGATTTCCGGGGGTGTATGTCCAGAACCGAGCGATTTTGGTGCTCCAGGGCCCGGATGTCCGGCTTGGGGCCCGGATGTCCGGCCGGATGGCCCGGATGTCCGGCCTGAGGCCCGGATGTCCGGCCCGACGGATCCCGATCTCGTTTGGGGCGGAAATTTTCGAATTGGCGGCGGAAATTGATGATTTCAGGGGCAAAATTTGATGGATTTCGTGGAGGAAAGATGGGGAAACTTGGGGAAATGCTAGATCCACTCGAAACCAAGCAAATCCATGGATCAAAATCAACAAAACATCATCAAAACTAACAAATCACAAAAAAAAATTGGGGCTATTTTTGGTGGGGATTTTCGGATTTAGGACGAAATCAACAAAATCAAGCTAGAAAAAGAGGGGTAGGGGCTCCAAAAACGTGATCAACCTAAGCTCTGATACCATAGATGATGTAGGGCGGAACCCTACGTGGGCGATCTTTCACGTTGGACCGGATCCTACGGTGGATTACGAAGAACGCGCGGAAGAATAAGAGGGAAACACGTGGAGGAATGAGGGAAAACACTCAACCAACAAGGAATCGGTCACACAAATGCTAGATCAAAGAACACAAGGAGAGATACATGATTCAAGGTCAACAAAGGATGATACAAACGATAGCCGTTCTTCTCCGTGAGGAGGTCTTGATGGGGGCCACCCAAGAGGGGGTCTTGAATCCAAGGTGGATCTTCTCCGAAGAGGGGCCTCGGTCTCTCTCGTGGAGTAGATCCGGTGTGGATGAGCGAAGCTCTATCTATGAGCTAAATCAACGCTAACCCTAAAAAGAGGAAAGGGATGAAGTATATATAGTGATGCGGAGCATCCCACGATCATCCCCATGCATCCACAACCGTCTCATCAAGAGCCAAGAGGACCCATGACTAGAGCACGAGCTCGAGCTCTCGAGACCGAGGTGACTTCTCTCCTTAGTGAAATATCATATGACCCTCTCGAGACATGGCTACTACCTCAATCCGGAATGTTGTGCATGCTTAGGTACCAAGGAACCAACCTAGGAGAAGCTACAGCTCAAGATGGACACCAAGAGCAAGAGGAAGAACTGCAGAGTCCAGGGGGAGCGGTACTACCGCTCAAGCCAAGCGGTACTACCGCTGGTAGCCAAGCGGTACTACCGCTCTCCATCCGGCCTACTTCCGCAAAACCCGACACACTCCAGGAATCGACGGCGTCGGAGCGGTACTACCGCTCAAGATAAGCGGTACTACCGCTGAAAGCGGTACTACCGCCCACAAAGCGGTACTATCGCTGAAAGCGTACTACCGCCATGAAGCAACAGTACTACCGCCTGCACTGCGTGCAGCGTTTCGGGCCGAGGCCCATGTACTCGTTTCGCCCCCAACTTACCCCTTGGAGGTCCTAGACTATAAATAGACCTTCCCCTCATCCTTTCTAGGGTTAGCTTTGGATTTGCTCATATTTCGGTGTGAGAGCCTTTGCTCATCCACTTGGCTACTTCTCCTTCGAGATCAGGACCTTGATGAGGACATCAATACCATTGTTACACCCACAGCCCCTACTGCTACATATACTGGACCAATTACTAGAGCTCGCGCACGCCAATTAAATTATCAGGTACTTTCGTTTCTTGGTAATGATTCTAATGTTCATGAGAATATGATGCTGCCTAAATTGGATACATTTGTTTTGCTTACAAATGAAGGCCCTAGCTTGGAGAAGGATGGACATTGGAGCAACAACAAGCATGGAGATAATGCCATGCGCAAGGGGAACAAGAACGGAGTTACAAGTGATGATTTCAGGACTTTAAAGCCACCATAATGGGTGCATGAAGCCTTGGACGAAATATACAAGATGCTACTTCATAAATGTCGTCCCGAGGCTATTCTAGGTGCTGCGTCACCTTATTAGTGGGCCAGGCCCATGTAATTTCGAAATACTTAAGTATAGGCTGTTTTAGAGTCCGTATGTGTGGGAAACAAGAGTTAGGGTTGATTTGGACCCCTCCACCAAGGGCCACGAAATTCCCCCCCTCTTCCTCCATATATACAGCCCTTAGGGCACCGTTTAGACCTTGGGTTTTGTTTAGATTAAAAGTTCGCCATAGCTGCAACTTCGCGTACTTCGTTTGTGTTCAACGACTGACAAAGCGCCACAGAACCCCACCTTGATCAATAAAGCTTTCATCTTATATTCGCAATATCCAGATTGCAATCTCAGTTTCTTGCTTGTTCTTCGTTTGCTCGCAGGAAACAGGCCCTCGTGGTCGTTGATCGTGCTCGGCGTGGTCAATAACCCTCGGAAGTTGGTTTAGCGATTGCTAAGGCGCGACGTCTCGCACGTTCGTAGTCGGATCGTCAAGGTCGACTCCCACAGAAACGATAGCCACCATCTCATCGAAACATCGGGACACCTTTGCCTCTATCAGACCTCTACGGAGAAGATCCCCCAAGCGGATTCAAGACCCCCTCCTAGGGTGGACCCCTCAAGACCTCCTCTCGGAGAAGAACGGCTACCCTTGTATCCTGCCCTTTGTTGTCCTTGAATCTTGTGCCACTCTATGTGTTTGATAATCTAGCACTTGTGTGATCGTTTTCTTGTCGGTTGAGTGATCTCTCTCTCGTTCTCCCCGTGTTTTCCCTCGTGTTCTTCCGCTCGTTCTTTGTGTTCCTCGTAGGGATTCTCTCCAAGCGTGAAAGATCGTCAACCTAGGGTTCTGCCCTACATCATCATGGTATCATGAGCCACGTTGATCACGTTTTTGGAGCCCCTACCCCTCTTTTTCTAGCTTGATTTTGTTGTTTTTGTCCCAATTCCGAAAATTCCCCACAAAAATAGCCCCAAATTTTTTTGTGATTTGGTAGTGTGATGAAATTTTGTTGATTTTGATCCGTGGATTTGCTTGGTTTCGAGTCGATCTAGCATCTCTCCAAGTTTCACCTCTTTCCATCCACAAAATCCATCGAATTTTGACCCCGAAATCACCCATTCCCGCCCCAAAATCGCGCAACGATTCGAGCAATCGAGAAAATCCCGACGCGAGCGGTACTACCGCCCTCCGAGCGGTACTACCGCTGAGAGCGGTACTACCGCCCTCCTAGCGGTACTACCGCTGAGTACGGCACTTCCGCCCGCCCCCGTTTAGCAGAAATAGTCGAAAAATCCCGACGCGAGCGGTACTACCGCCCTCCCCAGCGGTACTACCGCCCTGGCCAGTTTCAGCCTTCCGACTTTCACCATTTTTGATGAGGACATCAATACCATTGTTACACCCACAGCCCCTACTGCTACATATACTGGACCAATTATGATGAGGACATCAATACCATTGTTACACCCACAGCCCCTACTGCTACATATACTGGACCAATTACTAGAGCTCGCGCACGCCAATTAAATTATCAGGTACTTTCGTTTCTTGGTAATGATTCTAATGTTCATGAGAATATGATGCTGCCTAAATTGGATACATTTGTTTTGCTTACAAATGAAGGCCCTAGCTTGGAGAAGGATGGACATTGGAGCAAGAACAAGCATGGAGATAATGCCATGCTAAGGGGAACAAGAACGGAGTTACAAGTGATGATTTCAGGACTTTGAAGCCACCATAATGGGTGCATGAAGCCTTGGACGAAATATACAAGATGCTACTTCATAAATGTCGTCCCGAGGCTATTCTAGGTGCTGCGTCACCTTATTATTGGGCCAGGCCCATGTAATTTCGAAATACTTAAGTATAGGCTGTTTTAGAGTCCGTATGTGGGGAAACAAGAGTTAGGGTTGATTTGGACCCTCCACCAAGGGCCACGAAATTCCCCCTCTTCCTCCATATATACAGCCCTTAGGGCACCGTTTAGACCTTGGGTTTTGTTTAGATTAAAAGTTCGCCATAGCTGCAACTTCGCGTTTCGTTTGTGTTCAACGACTGCGGACAAAGCGCCCAGTAACCCCACCTTGATCAATAAAGCTTTCATCTTATATTCGCAATATCCAGATTGCAATCTCAGTTTCTTGCTTGTTCTTCGTTTGCTCGCAGGAAGCAGGCCCTCGTGGTCGTTGATCGTGCTCCGGCGTGGTCAATAACCCTCGGAAGTTGGTTTAGCGATTGCTAAGGCGCGACGTCTCGCACGATCGTAGTCGGATCGTCAAGGTCGACTCCCATAGAAACGATAGCCACCATCTCATCGAAACATCGGGACACCTTTGCCTCTATCAAGTGGTATCAGATTTCCAGGTTGCTCGGTGAGATTTTCCAGTTTTTCGTAGTTTAGATCGAGTCTGTTCTTCATACCTATTGTCCACGAAAAAGCCACAAAAAAAAATTAGGGTTAGTTCATCATATCCGAACCAATCGAGCCTTTGCATAATCTTTTTAGGGTTTTGCTTTGTTGAATTTGCGGTTGCATCGTCGTGTCAAGTTGCTGGTCTTAGAGTCTAGTCTTTTAGAGTTTGAGTTACGGTCATAAGTTGTCACGCCACGCCGCTTTCATCATCATCGCCTTGCCATCTACCACCATTGCTTTTCCGCCACGCGCTCTGAATCAGATCCATCTACCACCACCAATCCGTATCCATATACCACCACCGCTACCATATACCACCACATTGTCATATACCACCACCATATATCCACCACAATCCGAAGTTTTCTCATATTAGGTTTGTTTTGAGATCCATCTAGTTTCGATTCGTGTTTCCTTGCGGAGTAGTTTTGAAAAAAAAAAAAGAGTCTGAAACCACCCTCCGTTTAGGCCCAAAATTTTCCAAAAGCGTACTTGTCAAAAAATTTTACGCCTACCCTATTTTTAGGTGTTTCTAAGTGGATTGAGACGATCGCCGTTATAGAAAGTTTTTTGACCCGTTTCAGTTTTTGGGTCAGGCATCAAAAAAAAAATTTTGGTCGAAAAAATTTCGTGCCCATCCTGTTAGTTTGACACAGGAAGAGTTTTGAGACACTCGCCATTATAGTGATTTTTAAAAAAAAAAAAAAAAAAGCAGCAAAAAAAAAAAAGCAAAAAAAAAAGCAGCCAAAAAAAAAAAAAAAAAGCGAAAAAAAAATTCCAGAGTGTGCTTTTCCGTTGTTTCCGTGCAGCGCCGTGATTTTGTTAGTGTTCTAGGCTCGCGTCTCTAGCACGGTCTAGCCTAGGACCAGACCAAGATCTGCGTCGTTGAGCGTTTATTCAACTTTGCATCTCTGAATTGATTATTGCTGACCCTTTTGCTACCATATTATAAGCCTTCCCAGCTCCACATACATCTACATCGTCGTTTGACTCTCCCTGGTAATCACTCTATCCAAGCTTTGAGAGTTTTGACTACATCGGTTGCCGATCACCTTTCTTCTTTGGGTAAGAACTGGTAAGAATTTGAGATTTGCTTGACGGATTTTTGATATCCACCCACCACCACCACCACTTCCTAGTAGTCCGTCGAATCATATTCTTGTGTGTTTCTATTGCTGCTAACCATGGCAGGATCACAAGCCGGCGAGACTGACCGGGAGAACATGACAAACAAAGCGCTACATGATAAGTTTCAACAAATGATGAGTGGGCAGGTGGACGATGTGCTAAATAGATTTGAAGAGGCCATGGAGAAGATAGATGGCATTGAGAAGGCGTCAAACGAAGCTCGATATCAAGTTTAATGAATTGCTCATGCGTCTACCACCACCACCACCGGCTGCACCTAACGCACCTCTACTACAACAACACGGACTACCTCCACATCGTGAAACAGCCCTCCGCCGAGCTTCCCGTGTCCCTCTTCACTGGCCAAGCTCTTTGGTCTCTTGTTGATATACATGTCTCCTGCTGCTGCGGCGGGGAGGATGATTATGTGAGAGCTTACGAGGATGAGGTTGATCAACATCGAACTACGTGCAACCACCAGCACCACAACCACCAGGTCGTCCACATGCAAATAATGGCGATGTTAGGGCTCCCCTTCAGTACGAGATCATGACCATCTCCTAAACTGAAATTGAATATTCCACCATTTGAGGGTAGATATGTTCTGATATATATCTTACTTGGGAATTAGAAACTGAACAACGATTTACATGTTTACAATATCACGAGGAGAGACGTGTTCTGCTGCTGTTTGTGCTTTCACTAGCTTTGCATGTGTTTGGTGGTGCGAACATTGTAGATTATATCCTGTTCCAGCTACTTGGGCTGCTTTGAAAACTGCTATGCGTGCTCGTTGGGTTCCTCCATATTATCAACGTGAATTACTTCAAAAATTGCAGCGCTTAAGACAAGGAAAAATTCGGTAGAAGAATATTATCGGAATTACAAACTGGCTTGATTAGATGTGGTATTGTTGAGGAGAATGAAGCTATGCTTGCACGTTTTACGGGTGGATTAAAGAGAGATTCAAACCATTCTAGACTACAAGGATTATAATAATATCACTCGATTATTCCATCTTGCTTGTAAAGCTGAGCGTGAAGTCTTGGATCGACAGGCGTTGGCGCGGACTAACTTTTCTGCAGGTCGACCTTCATCATGGACACCACGTGCATCATCTACTTCCACACGTTCTACTACACGGCACCTCCGTCGGCTGCCACCTCCAACCGTGATACAAGAAAGCAGGCACAACCACCACTATCTCGCCAAGAGCACACTGCTTTGGGCCTACAGAGCTCTTCTTCTTCCATGGCGTCAACAGGGCACACAAGTGATATTATTTGTCGTCGTTGTAAGGGAAGAGGACATTTTTGAGAGAATGCCAATCTCAGCGTGTGATGATTGCTCACGAGGATGGTGGGTATGAGTCCGCTAGTGACTATGATGAAGAGACTTTGGCTCTTATTACACATGAAGAACACGGTGGAGATGATTCGATCACGAGGCGCAATACATGGCTCTTGAAGATCTTGACAGGTATGAATGTTTAGTTGCTCAACGTGTTTTGAGTGTGCAGGTTACACAAGCTGAGCAAAATCAGAGGCATAACTTGTTCCATACAAAGGAGTTGTGAAGGAACGTTCTATTCAAGCGTCATCATAGATGGAGGAGCTGCAACAACTTGGCTAGCATGGATATGGTGGAGAAGCTTTCTCTCACCACAAGACCACATCCACATCCTTACTACATCCAATGGTTCAACAACAGCGGCAAGGTTAAGGTAACACGTCTTTGTTCGTGTGCATTTTAGTATCTCTACATATGCTGATTATGTTGATTGTGATGTGGTACCTATGCAAGCATGTTCCTTATTACTTGGTAGACCGTGGCAATTTGATAAAATTATGTACACCATGGTAGAAACAATCAGTATACTCTTGTTCACAAGGATAAAAATATTACTTTGCTTCCTATGACTCTGATTCCATTTTGAAAGATGATATTAATAGAGCTAATAAAGCAAAACAGGAGAAAATAAGAGTGAAAATCAGATTGTGGCAAAAGAATTTGAGCAACAAATGAAGCCTAATAATAAACCATCTAATGTTGCTTCTGAAATTAAACTGAAAAGTGCATGTTTATTTGCCACCAAATCTGATATTGATGAGCTAGATTCTAGCAAATCTGTTTGCTATGCTTTTGTGTGCAAAGAGGCATTATTTTCATTCGAGGACGTGCCTTCCTCTTTGCCCCCCGCTGTCACTAACATTTTGCGGGAGTTCGCTGATGTCTTCCCACAAGGCGTGCCACGGGATTACCACCTATTCGAGGGATTGAGCATCAAATTGACTTAATTCCGGTGCATCGCTACCCAACCGCGCACCATACCGTACCAATCCAGAGGAGACGAAGGAGATTATCGTCAAAGCACAGGAGCTGCTCGACAAAGGTTATATCGCGAATCTCTTAGTCCTTGTGCTGTTCCTATTATACTAGTGCCTAAAAAGGATGGTACGTCGGCGTATGTGTGTTGATTGTAGAGGCATTAATAATATTACTATTAGTTATCGTCATCCTATTCCTAGGCTAGATGATATGCTTGATGAATTGAGTGGCTCTACAATATTCTCCAAAGTTGATTTGCGTAGTGGATACCATCAAATTCGTATGAAATTGGGAGATGAATGGAAAACAGCATTTAAAACTAAGTTTGGATTATATTAGTGGTTAGTCATGCCTTTTGGGTTAACTAATGCACCTAGTACTTTCATGAGATTAATGAACGAAGTTTTACGTGCTTTCATTGGACGATTTGTAGTAGTTTACTTTGATGATATACTGATTTATAGCAAATCTTTGGAAGAACATTTGGAACATTTACGTGCTGTTTTTAATGCTCTACGTGATGCACGTTTGTTTGGTAACCTTGGGAAGTGCACCTTTTGCACCGACCGAGTATCTTTTCTTGGCTATGTGATGTAGGGCGGAACCCTACGTGAGCGATCTTTCACGCTTGGAGAGAATCCCTACGAGGAACACGAAGAACGAGCGGAAGAACACGAGGGAAAACACGGGGAGAACGAGAGAGAGATCACTCAACCGACAAGAAAACGATCACACAAGTGCTAGATTATCGAATGCATAAAGTGATACAAGATCCAAGGACAACAAAGGGTAGGATACAAGGGTAGCCGTTCTTCTCCGCGAGGAGGTCTTGATGGGGTCCACCCTAGGAGGGGGTCTTGAATCCGCTTGGGGGATCTTCTCCGTAGAGGTCCTGATCTCGAAGGAGAAGTAGCCAAGTGGATGAGCAAAGGCTCTCACACCGAAATATGAGCAAATCCAAAGCTAACCCTCGAAAGGATGAGAGGAGGGTCTATTTATAGT
Organism: Aegilops longissima; assembly: GCA_021605205.1. NCBI lineage: Eukaryota > Viridiplantae > Streptophyta > Magnoliopsida > Poales > Poaceae > Aegilops > Aegilops longissima. The sequence continues at coordinate 33,943 of JAHIAM010003304.1, forward strand.
CTAGGTTCTCGAAGGGGTAAGTTGGGGCGAAAGCAGTACATGGGCCTCGGCCGGAACGCTACTGCAGTGAGGCGAGGCGGTAATACCGTGCTTGTGGCGGTAGTACCGCTTTCAGTGTAGTACCGCTATGATGATGGTGATAGTACCGCTCTGGAGCCGTTCGATCTCCAAGTTTGTCGGACTTTGCGGAAGTGGAGCGGATGTAGAGCGGTAGTGCCGCTTGTGATGATAAGCGGTAGTACCGCTGGGCACGGGCGGTAGTACCGCTTGCTCCGGCTTCTTCTTCCTTCTCCTCTTCCATGCTTGGCCTTGGTCCTTGGATCCTCCATGGTCGTCTTGGTTGTACCTGAGTGTATGCAAGGTCCATGCATGAGGCAGTAGCCATGTCTCACATGTGGAAAGTGACGGTTCGAAGAGGAGTGAGTTCACCTTGGGTCCAATGGCGCATAGTCGAGGTCTCATCTTATGTATCCTTGGGGCTTGGAGAGTGGTTGGAGTGTACATGGGGATGAACGTGGTATGCTCCGCATCATCTCCCCTCCCTTGGGAAAGATCCGACCTCGGATCGTGATCCTCATCACCATGGAAAGCGGTTGTCGTGAGCGGACTTGTAGTTGGACGAAGTTGAAGACATGGCGCAATCCAAGTAGTCCACGGTGTCGTCGGGATGGTAGACATGCAAAGAGAGCAAACACAAACGACACTCGGAAATACAATGGTTAGCGCGCAAAGTGTCCATCATGTAAGAATGAGTCCGTGCGGCAAGATTGGTCGTGACAAAACGCATGAAGCTTATCAAGATGATCTAGAATGAGATGCAAAGCATTCATGGGAACAAATGCAATCATTGTGCACTCAATTGTGTTATGAGTATGAGCAATGCAACCACGGTGCAATATGATGTCATAATGGGATGGTGCATCAAAAGCATGAACATAGCAATGGATGCTCAATATGTGAATGTCATCATGCAATTGATGGTAGGCAATGTGATCATTACGTATGAATATGCCATCAAGAAAGATCACAACAAATTTGCTAAGGAAGTGAACAAGCTCAAATATCATGGATGACATGGGAATACAAGATGCAACAAGGCAATCATAATGTGTGTCAATCCATGCATAAGGTGCAAACTTGTGGTGAGAATGATATATCCATCGAGCATGACATGTATGAGCACAATCAACAAATATGGAGATGGTGGTGTACCAATGCTCGATGTCGTGGCATGAGTGGAATTCCGAAGGTGCATCCCCTAAGTGCGAGCGCTCCTCAATGTGAAGGTCCATGTAGTCGATCTCCAAGGTCGGTCCTCCATCCAATAGATGTATCATGTAGACAGTAAGAAGGAAACAACAATGAAAGAGTGACCCATCCAATATACAAACTTGAGGATGGCTCAAAGGGAAGGAGTTCACCTTTAGTAGATTCTCGCAAATGATGGTGTTGCACATCGTGTATGCCTTCACATGACCAAGTTGTCGCATAACGGCATCGCCTTGTGAAACCTCCAAAATGAAAGAACATGACAAACACTCGGAAAAACAAATGAGATTAGCGGAAGTGCAAAACCTATCATTCGTGTGGTAAGATACCGAACAAGTGTATGCATCATGCTCATCATAAGAAAGTACAAGGGAGCGTTTCATAGTATGGAGGCATATGATGCAAGAACAACCAAATGCAATAGGCGCAATCAAACAAGCATGCATCACAAGTAATATGTCAAAGTCTCCAAGATCAATAAGCATAGTATGGTTGCACTCAATACAAGTGGATATGAGAGAGGCAACTAATGGACACAAGAGACCATGATCAAGATATATCATGTGAGAGGCATGAGCATATATGTCATCAACCCAAGAAAGCAAGTAATAGTGGAACATGGGTGATGCAACATAGCAAGCAATCATATCAATCAAGTGAAGCAAGCTAGTAGTGCAAAGATGCAACGTACTAGAAGGAATCAAGGCAATCATGTCATGGGTGCAAATAGTGTGCATGAATACTTCACATGACATGTCACAAGCATGAAGGCAAGATATGAGCAAAATAGCATCAATAGCATGGGGCACATGATAAACATGGCAAAAGCAACAAGGATCTCCACCAAGCATGCAAATACACATAGGAGTAACGTAATGGTGAATCATGGGTATATGCAAGCAAGGGTCACAATTGCATGGCAAAGGCATAGAAGCAAGCATAACATGCAAAGTGAACACGATAGAATGGGCATAAGGTAACAAGTGGTAAATAGCCCAAAGCCGTGTGAGAGCCAAGTAGAAGAGATGCTGCGTAGTCCTTGCGCAAAAGGAATGGTGGGAATGAAAGTCCACGTGATCCCAAGTCATCGTTGCTCTCAAGAGCTCGTTTAAATCGACTCTTGGGATTGAGAGGTTGACGAGTATACGTGAGTACCTACACAAAACAAAGACAAAGGGAAAATTGTGTGTGCGTGGTAGATGTACACATCATCCATCATGATGCTTGCGTGCATGTGTTGGTTAGCACAAAATAGCCAATGCTCAAATAAATGAGATCGTGATATAGAAACATGTCATCCATCATGATAGGTTTGTTGTTATGTATAGCATAATGGAGACTCAAATTGTGTAATGCATCATGAGAAATATGTAGAGCATTGTTATTCATGGAATGCATAAGGTGCAAGCAATTATGTGAATCATGCAAAGTATGGGATGAATTAAAATCTCCTAATGTGTATGAGGAAACTATGGGGGTCTCCTCATGAGCATTAATGGATACATCACATGGAGAATATTGACAACATCCAAAACAACGCATATTTGGAACAATGTGATCATGGCATGGAATAGTAGATGAATTGCATAAATCATGTAAAGGAAGCATGGCAATATCATCACAAGAGAAGCAAAATCCAATGACCATCATCTCGTCATCTATGCCATAAGTGCAAATGGGATTTATTTTAATGGGGCATGCATAGTTACTATGTTGAGATTGAAATGAGGCAATATGGGAGATCTCACTCATAGCATATGACAAGTTCAATGGATTGTCAAACATGAAGTGACCAATCGAATTTGCACATGATATCCTATGAAGCATAGCATCACAACTAGGCAACTCAACATGCTCATCATCATAATCATCATAAATAGGTAAGTCAAGGCATGAAGAAGTTTCACTAGCATGAAGCATGGTAATATGTGGGTCAACATCATGGGAGCAATCGATGGTAAGAGAGTCCACTAGTGGGACAAGAGAAGCACCATCACCTATGTTACCTTTGGAGCGTCGCTCATGTGTTGTAGGTGAGGTGTTGAAGATCGTCTCATTGTCATCTTTATCTTGATGGAACCATGTGGGGGGTGTATCATCGTCCCTCATGGCCATCGTCGTCTCCAATGTAGGGATAGACTCGTCAAGGATAGGCATGTCGTCATGTAGGAGACCTAGCACCAAAGAAGAAAACACACTAGGAGTAGAGGTTAAGTCGTTAGAAATCATAGTGGCCTCATGTGCCGTGTCAACTACCTCACTCACTAAGTGTTGTGGCTCACTCACTCCCAATATGATGCTCTCACTCGTATGGTTGGTGGAGTCACTCAAATGGCGCTCAACCTCACATAGGATGTGTGGCATGCTCTCAAGTGTGGGACTAGTGGTGGTCACACTCATCCTCTCATAGGAAATGCTCTCAATGTCACGTATGGTGGAGTCAGTCATGTCACTCATGGGGTGGTGGCTCTCATCACATGGCAATTGGGGCATCTCGATATATGTGGGTCTTTGGGAGATGTAGGTGCAAATGTCTCCATCCATGGTCGCGTAGCTTGACTCAGAGTATGAGTCCAATGTGGGCGTCGTCTTCATGTTGTTGAAGAGGTTCGCGCTCGTCGCCGTGGTCGAAGGGGATGGCCCTTGCTCGACCGTCTTGTCACCGTCTTGGTGTTGGAGGTCCATATGATGTGGCACCTCATAGCTCGTCTCCATGACCGAAGGGAGTTTCCCATGCTCGGCCATCTTCCTTGAGGGGCTTCCGAAGATGGAAGGGTCGCCCTCGCTCGTAGGTGGTCGCCTTGGACTTGATGAAGTCGATGTAGGCGTACACGTGGGAAGTAGGCGAAGATGCCGTACGTCCAAAGGGCGAAGATGCCTTGAGAACACTTGGCGAAGATGCGAAGTGGTTGATGTAGCCGTAGCGCCGTCTTGGTGGTGGTCGTCTCGCGGTCTTCTCTTGTGCTTATGAAGCTTCGACTTGGCATGAAGTAGGGCTTGTTGGGACTCGTGCATTTGCGCTTGTGGAGCATCTTCATGATGATGATGTCGTTGTCGTGCTTGAGCTCGTAGTAGATGTCGTTCGTCGTAGTCGTGCACATGATGCTTGGAGGTGACTTGTCCTTCATGACGATGTTGATCACGAATGTGATGGTGGTCGCCATGTAGATGTGGGCGAGGACGATTTGCGCTTGCATCGCTTGGCGCCCAAGACTTGTGGCTTGAGCGTCGCCGCCTTGAAGATGACGAAGGGAAGAAGACTTGATCAAGGCCGAATCTCCTCCATCCTTGCATCTTGCTCCTCTTTATGTGCGGCAAGCTTCTTGTCAAGTAGTCCCTTCTCCTTGCTTCGGAGTGATGAATGTCGATGGAGATGTTCTCGCGCGCTCTCGCAATCTTGATTGTGTGCTTTGCACTTGTCGTTGTAGATCAAGAGAGCGCTTTGGTGATGTAGTTGTTCACGCCGTCGTTGTTGTTGAAGACCGGAGATGAAATGCCTTGCCTATCCATCACAAGACTCGAGCAAATATGAGTGGGAGAAAGAGAAGAACTTATACCAATGTACCTTGACCGATGTTGAAAATGAATCAAGTTCACTCAAATGCGGACAATGAAATAGCACTATTGGTACCAATCCTTGTCGGTTCTCACACCTACACAAGTAAAGCTTATGGAGGAGCTTGGTGAGGATAGTGGCACAAAAATTTAATGTAAAATGTTAGCAAGAGTCAATAATGTTGAAAGAGATTCACAAATTCGCAAGTGAAACAAATGGACCAATAGCAAAGAATGGCACACGGAAAACACACACGGATAGATAAATGGGGTCGTGCAACCAAGGAATGAGCACAAAATGTGTAATCCACGAAAAGCGCTTCGTGTTGCACAACTCAAGAGAGACGCTAGCACGATTGCTCAATAGGCGGATCGACACTTGTGCACAACCTATAAGATGCAAAATGGATAAACTTCTATCCCAAGTATGCTATGTATGTATGGTTCCCGGTGTTTCTCTCAAGATGATCCAAGATGATCGGATATGACAATCTTATGTGCAATATGGTATGATGCTATGGCACTTGCTTACAAGCTCTTTGCTCTCTTTCTTTTGCTTAAAAGCTTTATTTCTTTTTTTTCTTCTATGGCCACTTTGCACAATGCACAAACCAAGATAGCAATTGTGTATATGCGGGAACAAACTTGAGACACAATGGGTGATATGATACCAATATGATATGGTATGGTATGTAATGGAAGGTATGATCACTAATGTGCACAAGTAACGTTGCCGGCAATACTCAAATGGCTAGTCTCGATAGGCAAGTAACGCAAAAGTAAGGCTAGGGGTTAACAATGCAATGGCAAGGGGAATATACAATGGAGGGATACCACGATACAAAGATGATATGGAGGTTACCGTCCGGTGATGATGAGTAGCGGTGTTCTTGATGTGGATACCAAGATGATGGAGACGCGTCCCTAAGTAGCCGAAACACCTTAGGAAACGGAAAAACCGCGAACTCAAAATCTCAACGTCAAATGTCAAAATGGTGGTAGCGGGAATGCGGTGGTGGTTTGCACTTCGCAATGCGGAAGTGGAATGATGGGCTATACACGTGTCGGAGTTGAAGTTGCCGTCCCTAAGTAGCCGAAACACCTTAGGAGACACAAGCCACAACTCGAAAAAGCTCAATCAACAATTGGGTTAAGTTGGGTTGTCGGAAGTGTATGGTGGTCAAGCCTATGCGGAAGTTATGGTGGTGGTGGTGGTTGATGAAGATGCAACCGTCCCTAAGTAGCCTAAACACCTTAGGAGACTCGAATCACAACTCAAACAACCTCAAATGCAAAGGGGAACAAAATTGGTTAGGTTGCGGAAGTCGGTGGTGGTTATGCGGAGGATGTGGTGGAAGCCCTAGGCAAAGATGCCAAAGTTCACAAAATTTGATGGAGTCAAATGGTGATGGTAGTATTTTTATGGAAAGGGGGGTGTCAATAGCTTCGAAACGAGCTAAAGAACGTCAAAATCGGACTCCGGATGAATTAGTTATGGCCGAAACGGTGAAACGGAAAAAACTGAAACTGGGTAGGGCGGTAGTACCGCTCGGGAGGGCGGTAGTACCGCTCGTAAGCGGTAGTACCGCTTGGAACGGGCGGTAGTACCGCTCGTGTCGGGTTTTTTCGCAAAAACTGGCTCTGGGAGGGGCGGTAGTGCCGCTTGGAAGGGCGGTAGTACCGCTTGGAGGTGCTAAGCGGTAGTACCGCTTGGAAGGGCGGTAGTACCGCTCGTGTCGGGATTTTCGCAAATCCGGATAGGTAGCGATTTTGGGGCGGAAATGGATGATTTCGGGTCAAAATTGAGAGATTTCGTGGATGGAAAGTGGGAAACTTGGGGAAATGCTAGATCCACTCGAAACCAAGCAAATCCATGGATCAAAATCAACAAAACATCATCAAAACTAACAAATCACAAAAAAATTTGGGGCTATTTTTGGTGGGGATTTTCGGATTTAGGACGAAATCAACAAAATCAAGCTAGAAAAAGAGGGTAGGGCTCCAAAAACGTGATCAACCTAAGCTCGATCCATAGATGATGTAGGGCGGAACCCTACGTGAGCGATCTTTCACGCTTGGAGAGAATCCCTACGAGGAACACGAAGAACGAGCGGAAGAACACGAGGGAAAACACGGGGAGAACGAGAGAGAGATCACTCAACCGACAAGAAAACGATCACACAAGTGCTAGATTATCGAATGCATAAAGTGATACAAGATCCAAGGACAACAAAGGGTAGGATACAAGGGTAGCCGTTCTTCTCCGCGAGGAGGTCTTGATGGGGTCCACCCTAGGAGGGGGTCTTGAATCCGCTTGGGGGATCTTCTCGTAGAGGTCCTGATCTCAAGGAGAAGTAGCCAAGTGGATGAGCAAAGGCTCTCACACGAAATATGAGCAAATCCAAAGCTAACCCTCGAAAGGATGAGAGGAGGGTCTATTATAGTCTAGGTTCTCGAAGGGGTAAGTTGGGGCGAACGAGTACATGGGCCTCGGCGGAACGCCGCACGCTGTGCAGCAGGGCGGTAATACCGTGCTTGAGGTGGTGTAGTACCGCTTTCGTGCCAGTAATACCGCTATGATGGGAAATGGTAGTACCGCTCTGGAGCCGCTCGATCCAAGTTTGTCGGACTTTGCGGAAGTGGAGCGGATGTAGAGCGGTAGTGCCGCTTGTGATGATAAGCGGTAGTACTCGGCTGGGCACAAGGTAGTACCGCTTGCTCCGGCTTCTTCTTCCTTCTCCTCTTCCATGCTTGGCCTTGGTCCTGGATCCTCCATGGCCGTCTTGGTTGTACCTGAGTGTATGCAAGGTCCATGCATGAGGCAGTAGCCATGTCTCACATGTGGAAAGTGACGGTTCGAAGAGGAGTGAGTTCACCTTGGGTCCAATGGCGCATAGTCGAGGTCTCATCTTATGTATCCTTGGGGCTTGGAGAGTGGTTGGAGTGTACATGGGGATGAACGTGGTATGCTCCGCATCACTATGTTGTTACTCCACAGGGAATTGAAGTTGATAAAGCCAAGATTGAAGCTATTGAGAGTTGGCCGCAGCCCAAAACGGTCACACAAGTGAGGAGTTTTCTTGGACTAGCTGGTTTCTATAGGCGTTTTGTGAGAGACTTTAGCACCATTGCTGCACCTCTCAATGAGCTTACAAAGAAGGATGTGCCTTTTGTTTGGGGTACCGCACAGGAAGAAGCCTTCACGGTATTGAAAGATAAGTTGACACATGCTCCTTTACTCCAACTTCCGACTTTAATAAGACTTTTGAGCTTGAATGTGATGCTAGTGGAATTGGATTAGGAGGTGTGTTATTACAAGATGGCAAACCTGTTGCATACTTTTCTGAAAAATTGAGTGGGCCTAGTCTGAACTATTCTACTTATGACAAAGAATTATATGCTCTTGTTTGGACTTTAGAGACATGGCAACATTATTTATGGCCCAAAGAATTTGTTATACATTCTGATCATGAATCTTTGAAACATATTAAAAGTCAAGCTAAACTGAATCGTAGACATGCTAAATGGGTTGAATTCATTGAGACTTTCCCTTATGTCATTAAACACAAGAAGGGTAAAGAAAATGTTATTGCTGATGCTTTGTCTCGTCGATATACTATGCTTTCACAACTTGACTTCAAAATATTTGGTTTGGAGACCATCAAAGATCAATATGTGTATGATGCTGATTTTAAAGATGTAATGCAGAATTGTAAAGAGGGAAGAACATGGAACAAGTTCGTTATTAATGATGGTTTTGTGTTCCGTGCTAACAAGCTATGCATTCCTGCTAGCTCTGTTCGTCTTTTGTTGTTGCAGGAGGCGCATGGAGGAGGATTAATGGGACACTTTGGCGTGAAGAAGACGGAGGATATACTTGCTACACATTTCATTTTGGCCAAAGATGAGACGGGATGTTGAGCGTTTTGTTGCTCGCTGCACTACATGTCAAAAAGCTAAGTCACGACTCAATCCTCATGGTTTATATATGCCTTTGCCTGTGCCTAGTGTTCCTTGGGAGGATATATCTATGGACTTTGTTTTAGGTTTACCTCGAACAAAGAAGGGGAGGGATAGCATATTTGTTGTCGTGGATAGATTCTCGAAAATGGCACACTTTATACCATGTCATAAAAGCGATGATCTTGTTAATGTTGCTGATTTGTTCTTTCGTGAAATTATTCGCTTGCATGGTGTGCCAAATACTATTGTTTCAGATCGTGATACTAAATTTCTTAGCCACTTTTGGAGATGTTTATGGGCTAAGTTGGGGACTAAACTGCTTTTTAGTACTACTTGTCACCCCAAACTGATGGACAAACTGAAGTAGTCAATAGAACATTGTCTACTATGCTTAGGGCTGTTTTGAAGACTAATAAGAAAATGTGGGAAGAATGCTTGCCTCATATTGAATTTGCTTATAATCGTTCATTGCATTCTACTACTAAGATGTGCCCTTTTGAAATTGTGTTTGGCTTCCTACCTCGTGCACCTATTGATTTGTTGCCTCTTCCATCTTGGAGAAGGTTAATTTTGATGCTAAAGAACGTGTTGAATTGATTTTAAAAATGCATGAGATAACTAAGGAAAACATTGAGCGTATGAATGCTAAATATAAACTTGTTGGAGATAAGGGTAGAAAACATGTTGTCTTTGCACCTGGAGATCTTGTTTGGTTACATTTGCGTAAGGATAGGTTTCCTAATTTGCGCAAATCAAAGCTAATGCCACGTGTTGATGGTCCATTTAAGGTGTTAGAGAAAATAAATGATAATGCATATAAACTTGAGCTGCCTGCAGATTTTGGGGTTAGTCCCACTTTTAACATTGCAGATTTGAAGCCTTATTTGGGTGAGGAATATGAGCTTCCGTCGAGGACGACTTCATTTCAAGAAGGGGAGGATGATGAGGACATCAATACCATTGTTACACCCACAGCCCCTACTGCTACATATACTGGACCAATTACTAGAGCTCACGCACGCCAATTAAATTATCAGGTACTTTCGTTTCTTGGTAATGATTCTAATGTTCATGAGAATATGATGCTGCCTAAATTGGATACATTTGTTTTGCTTACAAATGAAGGCCCTAGCTTGGAGAAGGATGGACATTGGAGCAAGAACAAGCATGGAGATAATGCCATGCGTAAGGGGAACAAGAACGGAGTTACAAGTGATGATTTCAGGACTTTGAAGCCACCATAATGGGTGCATGAAGCCTTGGACGAAATATACAAGATGCTACTTCATAAATGTCGTCCCGAGGCTATTCTAGGTGCTGCGTCACCTTATTATTGGGCCAGGCCCATGTAATTTCGAAATACTTAAGTATAGGCTGTTTTTAGAGTCCGTATGTGTGGGGAAACAAGAGTTAGGGTTGATTTGGACCCTCCACCAAGGGCCACGAAATTCCCCCTCTTCCTCCATATATACAGCCCTTAGGGCACCGTTTAGACCTTGGGTTTTGTTTAGATTAAAAGTTCGCCATAGCTGCAACTTGGCGTGCCGTTTGTGTTCAACGACCGAGACAAAAGCGCCACAGAACCCCACCTTGATCAATAAAGCTTTCATCTTATATTCGCAATATCCAGATTGCAATCTCAGTTTCTTGCTTGTTCTTCGTTTGCTCGCAGAGAAACAGGCCCTCGTGGTCAGGTTGATCGTGCTCGGCGTGGTCAATAACCCTCGGAAGTTGGTTTAGCGATTGCTAAAGCGCGACGTCTCAAGACGATCGTAGTCGGATCGTCAAGGTCGACTCCCACAGAAACGATAGCCACCATCTCATCGAAACATCGGGACACCTTTGCCTCTATCAAATTACTAGAGCTCGCGCACGCCAATTAAATTATCAGGTACTTTCGTTTCTTGGTAATGATTCTAATGTTCATGAGAATATGATGCTGCCTAAATTGGATACATTTGTTTTGCTTACAAATGAAGGCCCTAGCTTGGAGAAGGATGGACATTGGAGCAAGAACAAGCATGGAGATAATGCCATGCGCAAGCGGAACAAGAACGGAGTTACAAGTGATGATTTCAGGACTTTGAAGCCACCATAATGGGTGCATGAAGCTGATAGAGGCGAGGGTGTCCCGATCTTTCGATGAGATGATAACTATCGATTTGGTGGAGACGACTTTGACGATCCGACTACAAACGTGCACGACGTTGCGCCTTAGCAATCGCTAAACCAACTCCGAGAGGTTATTGACCACGCTGGAGCACGATCAACCTGACCACGAAGGTCTATTCCTGCAAGCAATCGAAGAACAAGCAAGAATATGATAAAGCAATCTGAATATTGCGAATATATATGAAGTATTGATAATGGTGGGGATCCGTAAGCGGTCTTGGTCTGGTCGTTGGACACAAACAAAGTACGAAGTTGCAATGGCTAACTTTTAACTAAACAAATCCCAAGGAAAAAGCTACTAGATGGATCTACTTATATAGGAGCAAGGGGTGGCGGCCAAGGAGGTGGGAGGACGTCCCAAGGCAGCCTAAAACTAACCCTAGGTCGTACAAGGCCAATGGGCCCAAGCGGAGGTGACGTAACACCTTTGGACTTGTAGTTTGACTCGGATTCTGCTGCAGCATCAGATTGTTTCGTCTATAACTCAACGCTCCGGACGGATTTTAAGGTGATTCCAATTGGGTTGGAAAATGCACGAAATCTATTTTCCAACAAAAAAAGAATCAACCAATTTGGAGTCCGTATGAAAAAGTTATAGACGTTTTGAGTCAGGTATGTCTGTGCAGTCCGAATCTGAGTCCAGAACGTGAGAGACTTGGACTCTATCTTCTCTTGGGCCAAAAGTGACGTTGATAGAGGCGAGGGTGTCCCGATCTTTCGATGAGATGATAACTATCGATTTGGTGGAGACGACTTTGACGATCCGACTACAAACGTGCACGACGTTGTGCCTTAGCAATCGCTAAACCAACTCCGAGAGGTTATTGACCACGCTGGAGCACGATCAACCTGACCACGAAGGTCTATTCCTGCAAGCAATCGAAGAACGAGCAAGAATATGATAAAGCAATCTGAATATTGCGAATATATATGAAGTATTGATAATGGTGGGGATCCGTAAGCGGTCTTGGTCTGGTCGTTGGACACAAACAAAGTACACGGAGTTGCAATGGCTAACTTTTAACTAAACAAATCCCAAGGAAAAAGCTACTAGATGGATCTACTTATATAGGAGCAAGGGGTGGCGGCCAAGGAGGTGGGAGGACGTCCCAAGGCAGCCTAAAACTAACCCTAGGTCGTACAAGGCCAATGGGCCCAAGCGGAGGTGACGTAACACCTTTGGACTTGTAGTTTGACTCGGATTCTGCTGCAGCATCAGATTGTTTCGTCTATAACTCAACGCTCCGGACGGATTTTAAGGTGATTCCAATTGGGTTGGAAAATGCACGAAATCTATTTTCCAACAAAAAGAATCAACCAATTTGGAGTCCGTATGAAAAGTTATAGACGTTTTGAGTCAGGTATGTCTGTGTAGTCCGAATCTGAGTCCAGAACGTGAGAGACTTGGACTCTATCTTCTCTTGGGCCAAAAGTGACGTGAGAGAACTTTTGAACAGCAGGTAAACATCTCTTTCTCCTTATCTTCATATGTGGATTGTACAAATGTCCCATACACCTGCAATTAGACATGGCACAAAAGTTTGTGAAGTATTTTTGTCCTGGATAACATAAATATATTATTGAATAGTTTGCACTAGAAATCACCTGAGAAATATGCATGTATGCAATATTTTTGGTCTCATCCAAGGTAGTTATGTCCTCATCATCCTCCCCTTTTTGAAAACAAAGCCGTCCTCGGCGTTGCTTAATCTGAAATGTGGCTAACAAAAGAGACAAGGTGTACATGTTGTATATGTATACGTCATCCATTTTTACTTCCCTTGATTTTTGCATATATGACACATGAATAGATGAGTAACTTGCATAGTTCATAAAATCTAAAGCCAACAAATTAGCACAAGAACTAGAAGGCTTGAAAATACTGCAACTCAGTTTGCACATATAAGTGAAGCTCTTATTTATTTCAAGAGATTGACAATGTTCATCATTAAACCATCCCAACATTGGTGAATAAACCTTATTTGAATCAAATTTACATGCTACAACATGCTTAGATAAGCAAACATGCAATGAGTCATTCGACACAGAATCATCACCAAGATTAGAGGTCGTATCAAAATGATTAAACATTGATTCTTTTGCATCAATAGTTAATTCAATGGGTGCTCTCAAAATTGTTGGTATTTCAGTTGTTTGATCACATGGCAAAGTCAAATTATCAATATAATCCTCTAAAATAGGTGGTGTGATCAAAGTAGTGGGTAGCTCAACACATGATGTATTCAAGTTAACTAGGCATGCATCATTCTCATGTAAAAGTGGAAAATCTGTACCTTTGTCATTACCTCTTATAGTCAACTCAGATGATGCAGGCACTCTCGATGGTGATGTGTCACATGGTGGAGATGATGTAGTCCTCGCAACAACGGATGTGGTTGTCATAGTACGCCTAGTAGTTGAATAAACATCTGTATCAACAGTTGGAATGTGCACCGTGCGCTTGTTCTCCTTGTGGGCAACACGTCGTTTTATTTCTGTTCAGCTTTGCAAGCAAGACGAAACAAATGGTCCATAGGATAACACTCTTCATGAATTAGTATCTTCTGAATATTATGGTTTAATCCTCCCAAAATCTATCCATAAAATCTTCTTCACTTTCTTCTAAAATGAGTGCAACAAGGTAGTTTGTAAATCATCATAATATTTTGTTACGGTGTCACTACCTTGTTTTAAATGTTCCAGTTTTTAATCATGCCACAGTATAATAAACATCGACGAATCTATCTCTCATGACATGTTTTAAATCATCCCAAGTATTAGGTACATAATCAGGGTGTAACCGACAATATTCACTCCACCAAACTAGAGCGTAACCAGTGAAAGAACCAACCGCAACCATAACTTTTTTACGTTCATCAAAATTATGGGAAGCAAATATATTATTTATGTCTAACTCCCATTCAATATATAAAGGAGATCTAAAACGGCCATTAAATGGTGGTATAGAAACATGAACCTGATCATGTGCATTTGGATGTTTGTGCACCTCTCGTGGCGGTTGTGGTATTTGCATAGGTGGTGGCATGTCTCCCGCGATCGACAAAGCCCATGAATTGACTCTGGATCCTGTCATGATTAGTAGAACAAGAAACAAAATCCAAAAATAATGTTCCTATAACTACTAGGATGTGGTGGTAAAACGCTCACAATAAAGCAAATATCAATGTCTTACAAGTTCTTACCATGCAGAAAGCGGTGATCGGCAACCAGCGGTGTCAAGTAACTCGAATATTGAGTAAAGCGATTGCCGGGGAGCGACGATACACGGTGTAGAAATATGTGGAGCTGGTTGGCTATATATGGTAGCAAAAGATTAGCAATAATCAATTCAAAGATGCAATGTTGAATAAACGCTCAACGACGCAGATCTTGTGCTGGTCCTAGGCTAGACCGGACTAGAGACGCGAGCCTAGAACACTAATGAGGTCACGGCATAGCACAACTAGCATCAATGAAGGATACTAAGTAGCTCTTGACAGCAAGATATAAGTGAAGATCACAACGGCAAGTGAAGATAATGATGAAAACAAGCGCCAATCAGGACATACAACAACTCTCTCCAACTTTCCTCTTCAAAAGTTTGAGCCAATTTTCTGATAAATTCTTTCAAAGAATGCTACTAACTCAAGCTTTCCAATGCAAAAGAATCACTCAATTCCGAGTTGATATGAGGAGTCAAAGAATTCTAAAACTGGCCTAAAAAATTGGAACAAGCTGTGTTCACGAACTTCAGAGGGCAAAAACACCTATTTAGAAGCCGATTTTGAGGTGTCAAATATTGAACTAGCTTCTGCAACTATTTAGATGCGCCTCGTCTCGAGCTTTAATTTGAGTACTCACGGAGTCAAAACGGACTTCGTATGAGGAAGATATACCTGTTTTACTGAACAGTGCGCAAAACAGATTCCAATCCGAATTCAGGTACGAGATTGATTCTAGATAGATCCGGTTTTTTTCCCTCTCTTTTTTTTTCTCACGCTTTTTTTCTTTTCTTCTCTCTCTTTTCTTTTTTCTTTCCTTTTTCTCTTTTTTTTTCTCTATCTTTTTTCTCCTCTTTCCAAGACAAACTGGATAAGATGCAGATTGGATCGGCGAAGATGTGAATGACCTCAACTATGATTATGACAATGAACAGTGCATAGCACGTGATGGAAAATTAATGGATGGGATGGTGGACAGCGGAAGGATAATGATGCAGCGGCGTGACTAATGTGAACAGAACTCAAACTCTAAAGGAACAAGACACTAAGACCAGCAACTCGACACGACGATGCAACCGATAATTCAATAATGCAACCAATGAAAAGAAAACTGCAAAGGCTCGGACTGGCTTGGACAAAGGATGAATAGATCTAACTTTTTTGTGGCTTTTCTTGGACAATAGGTAAGAAAATAAATCTAATCTAGGATAATTGGAAATTCTCACCGAGCAACCTGAAAACTGATACCACTTGATAGAGGCGAGGTGTCCCGATCTTCGATGAGATGATAACTATCGATTTGGTGGAGACGACTTTGACGATCCGACTACAAACGTGCACGACGTTGTGCCTTAGCAATCGCTAAACCAACTCCGAGAGGTTATTGACCTTGGAGCACGATCAACCGACCACGAAGGTCTATTCCTGCAAGCAATCGAAGAACGAGCAAGAATATGATAAAGCAATCTGAATATTGCGAATATATATGAAGTATTGATAATGGTGGGGATCCGTAAGCGGTCTTGGTCTGGTCGTTGGACACAAACAAAGTACACGAGTTGCAATGGCTAACTTTAACTAAACAAATCCCAAGGAAAAAGCTACTAGATGGATCTACTTATATAGGAGCAAGGGGTGGCGGCCAAGGAGGTGGGAGGACGTCCCAAGGCAGCCTAAAACTAACCCTAGGTCGTACAAGGCCAATGGGCCCAAGCGAAGGTGACGTAACACCTTTGGACTTGTAGTTTGACTCGGATTCTGCTGCAGCATCAGATTGTTTCGTCTATAACTCAACGCTCCGGACGGATTTTAAGGTGATTCCAATTGGGTTGGAAAATGCACGAAATCTATTTTCCAACAAAAAAAGAATCAACCAATTTGGAGTCCGTATGAAAAGTTATAGACGTTTTGAGTCAGGTATGTCTGTGCAGTCCGAATCTGAGTCCGAACGTGAGAGACTTGGACTCTATCTTCTCTTGGGCCAAAAGTGACGTGAGAGAACTTTTGAACAGCAGGTAAACATCTCTTTCTCCTTATCTTCATATGTGGATTGTACAAATGTCCCATACACCTGCAATTAGACATGGCACAAAAGTTTGTGAAGTATTTTTGTCCTGGATAACATAAATATATTATTGAATAGTTTGCACTAGAAATCACCTGAGAAATATGCATGTATGCAATATTTTTGGTCTCATCCAAGGTAGTTATGTCCTCATCAGACGTGAGAGAACTTTTTGAACAGCAGGTAAACATCTCTTTCTCCCTTATCTTCATATGTGGATTGTACAAATGTCCCATACACCTGCAATTAGACATGGCACAAAAGTTTGTCAAGTATCTTTGTCCTGGATAACATCAATATATTATTGAATAGTTTGCACTAGAAATCACCTGAGAAATATGCATGTATGCAATATTTTTGGTCTCATCCAAGGTAGTCATGTCCTCATCATCCTCCCCTTTTTGAAAACAAAGCCGTCCTCGGTGTTGCTTAATCTGAAATGTGGCTAACAAAAGAGACAAGGTGTACATGTTGTATATGTATATCGTCATCCATTTTACTTCCCTTGATTTTTGCATATATGACACATGAATAGATGAGTAACTTGCATAGTTCATAAAATCTAAAGCCAACAAATTAGCACAAGAACTAGAAGGCTTGAAAATACTGCAACTCAGTTTGCACATATAAGTGAAGCTCTTATTTATTTCAAGAGATTGACAATGTTCATCATTAAACCATCCCAACATTGGTGAATAAACCTTATTTGAATCAAATTTACATGCTACAACATGCTTAGATAAGCAAACATGCAATGAGTCATTCGACACAGAATCATCACCAAGATTAGAGGTCGTATCAAAATGATTAAACATTGATTCTTTTGCATCAATAGTTAATTCAATGGGTGCTCTCAAAATTGTTGGTATTTCAGTTGTTTGATCACATGGCAAAGTCAAATTATCAATATAATCCTCTAAAATAGGTGGTGTGATCAAAGTAGTGGGTAGCTCAACACATGATGTATTCAAGTTAACTAGGCATGCATCATTCTCATGTAAAAGTGGAAAATCTGTACCTTTGTCATTACCTCTTATAGTCAACTCAGATGATGCAGGCACTCTCGATGGTGATGTGTCACATGGTGGAGATGATGTAGTCCTCGCAACAACGGATGTGGTTGTCATAGTACGTCTAGTAGTTGAATAAACATCTGTATCAACAGTAGAAATGTGCACCGTGCGCTTGTTCTCCTTGTGGGCAACACGTCGTTTTATTTCCTGTTCAGCTTTGCAAGCAAGACGAAACAAATGGTCCATAGGATAACACTCTTCATGAATTAGTATCTCCTGAATATTATGGTTTAATCCTCCCCAAAATCTATCCATAAAATCTTCTTCACTTTCTTCTAAAAATGAGTGCAACAAGGTAGTTTGTAAATCATCATAATATTTTGTTACGGTGTCACTACCTTGTTTTAAATGTTCCAGCTTTTTTAATCATGCCACAGTATAATAAACATCGACGAATCTATCTCTCATGACATGTTTTAAATCATCCCAAGTATTAGGTACATAATCAGGGTGTAACCGACAATATTCACTCCACCAAACTAGAGCATAACCAGTGAAAGAACCAACCGCAACCATAACTTTTTTACGTTCATCAAAATTATGGGAAGCAAATATATTATTTATGTCTAACTCCCATTCAATATATAAAGGAGGTCTAAAACGGCCATTAAATGGTGGTATAGAAACATGAACCTGATCATGTGCATTTGGATGTTTGTGCACCTCTCGTGACGGTTGTGGTATTTGCATAGGTGGTGGCATGTCTCCCGCGATCGACAAAGCCCATGAATTGACTCTAGATCCTGTCATGATTAGTAGAACAAGAAACAAAATCCAAAAATAATGTTCCTATAACTACTAGGATGTGGTGGTAAAACGCTCACGATAAAGCAAATATCAATGTCTTACAAGTTCTTACCATGCAAAGAAGCGGTGACCGGCAACCAGCGGTGTCAAGTAACTCCGAATATTGAGTAAAGCGATTGCCGGGGGAGCGTATACACGGTGTAGAAATATGTGGAGCTGGGTTGGCTATATATGGTAGCAAAAGATTAGCAATAATCAATTCAAAGATGCAATGTTGAATAAACGCTCAACGACGGTAGATGTGCTGGTCCTAGGCTAGACCGGACTAGAGACGCGAGCCTAGAACACTAATGAGGTCACGACATAGCACAACTAGCATCAATGAAGGATACTAAGTAGCTCTTGACAGCAAGATATAAGTGAAGATCACAACGGCAAGTGAAGATAATGATGAAAAACAAGCGCCAAGCAGGACATACAACAACTCTCTCTCCAACTTTCCTCTTGAAAAGTTTGAGCCAATTTTCTGATAAATTCTTTCAAAGAATCCTACTAACTCAAGCTTTCCAATGCAAAAAGAATCACTTAATTCGAGTTGATATGAGGAGTCAAAGAATTCTAAAACTGGCCTAAAAATTGGAACAAGCTGTGTTCACGAACTTCAGAGGGCAAAACACCTATTTAGAAGCCGATTTTGAGGTGTCAAATATTGAACTAGCTTCTGCAACTATTTAGATGCGCCTCGTCTCTAGCTTTAATTTGAGTACTCATGAGTCAAAACGGACTTCGTATGAGGAAGATACACCTGTTTTACTGAACAGTGCGCAAAACAGATTCCAATCCGAATTCAGGTACGAGATTGATTCTAGATAGATCTGGTTTTTTCCTCTCTTTTTTTCACGCTTTTTTTCTTTTTCTTCTCTCTTTTCTTTTTTTCTTTCCTTTTTTCTCTTTTTTTCTCTATCTTTTTTTTCTCCTCTTTCCAAGACAAACTGGATAAGATGCAGATTGGATCAAAGCGAAGATGTGAATGACCTCAATATGATTATGACAATGAACAGTGCGAGCACGTGATGGAAATTAATGGATGGGATGGTGGACAGCGGAAGGATAATGATGCAGCAAGCGGCGTGACTAATGTGAACAGAACTCAAACTCTAAAGGAACAAGACACTAAGACCAACAACTCGACACGACGATGCAACCGATAATTCAATAATGCAAACAATGAAAAGAAAATTGCAAAGGCTTGGACTGGCTAGGACAAATGATGAATAGATCTAACTTTTTGTGGCTTTTTAAAAGTAAGGCTAGGGGTTAACAATGCAATAGAGGAATATATACAATGGAGGATACCACGATACCAAGATGATATGGAGGTTCTTGTCGTGATGATGAGTAGCGGTGTTCTTGATGTATATACCAAGATGATGGAGACTCGTCCTAAGTAGCGAAACACCTTAGGAAGCGGAAAAAACTCAAAATCTCAAATGACAAATGTCAAATGGTGGTAGCGGGAATGCGGTGGTGGTTTGCACTTGTGCGGAAGTGGAATGATGGGCTATACCGTGTCGGAGTTGAAGTTGCCGTCCCTAAGTGGCGAAACACCTTAGGAGACACAAGCCACAACTCAAACAAGCTCAAACAACTATTGGGTTAAGTTGGGGGTGGTTGAAGTGTATGCAAGGTTATGTGGACGTGGTGGTGGTGGTTGATGATGAAGCAATCATCCCTAAGTAGCGAAACACCTTAGGAGACTCGAATCACTACTCAAGCAACCACTAATGCTATGGGGAACAAAATTGGTTGGGTTGCGGAAGTAAATCGTGGTTATCGGGAGGATGTGGTGAAAGCCCTACATAAAGATGCCAAAGTTCACAAAATTTGATGGAGTCAAATGATGATGGTAGTATTTTATGGGAAGGGGATGTCAATAGCTTCAAAGCGAGCTAAGAGCGTCAAAATCGGACTCGGATGAATTAGTTATGGACAAAGCGGTGAACGAAAAAGCGAAATCACGGGCGGATATCAAGGCTCGGGCGGATTTCGGGGTGTATGTCGAGAACCGGCGATTTTGGTGCTCGAGCCGGATGTCCGGCTTGGGGCCGGATGTCCGCGGATGGCCGGATGTCGACTGAGGCCGGATCGACTGACGGATCGATCTCGTTTAGGCGGAAATTTTCAATTAGCGAGTTGATGATTTCAGGGCAAAATTTGATGGATTCGTGGAGGAAAGATGGGGAAACTTGGGAAATGCTAGATCCACCGAAACCAAGCAAATCCATGGATCAAAATCAACAAAACATCATCAAAACTAACAAACAAAAAAAAAAATTGGGGCTATTTTTTGGTGGGGATTTTCGGATTTAGGGCGAAATCAACAAAATCAAGCTAGAAAAAGAGGGTAGGGGCTCCAGCGTGATCAACCTAAGCTCGATACCATAGATGATGTGGCGGAACCCTCGTGGGCGATCTTTCACGTTGGACGGATCCACGGTGGATTACGAAAGGCGGAAGAATAAGAAACACGTGGAGGAATGAGGAAAACACTCAACCAACAAGGATCGGTCACACATGCTAGATCAAGAAAGAACACAAGGAGATACATGATTCAAGGTCAACAAAGGATGATACAAGCGATAGCCGTTCTTCTCCGTGAGGAGAGTCTTGATGGGGGCCACCCAAGAGGGGTCTTGAATCAAGGTGGATCTTCTCGAGAGGGCCCGGTCTCTCTCGTGGAGTAGATCCGTGTGGATGGCTGAAGCTCTATCTATGAGCTAAATCAGCGCTAACCTAAAAGGAAAGGGATGAAGTATATATAGTGATGCGGGCATCCCGATCATCCATGCATCCAACCGTCTCATCAAGAGCCAAGAGGACCCATGACTAGAGCACGAGCTCGAGCTCTCGAGACGAGGACTTCTCTCCTTAGTGAAATATCATATGACCCTCTCGAGACATGGCTACTACCTCAATCGGAATGTTGTGCATGCTTAGGTACCAAGAACCAACCTAGGAGAAGCTACAGCTCAAGATGGACACCAGAGCAAGAAGACTGCGAGTCGAGGGCGGTACTACCGCTCAAGCCAAGCGGTACTACGCTGGTAATAAGCGGTACTACCGCTCTCCATCCGCCTACTTATAAACCCGACACACTCCGAGGAATGGCAGTCGGCGGTACTACCGCTCAAGATAAGCGATACTACCGCTGGGCGATACTACCGCCCTGGCAATACTACCGCTGGCAGTACTACCGCCATAAACAGCAGTACTACCGCTGCCTGCGTGCAGCGTTTGGGCCGAGGCCATGTACTCGTTGCCCTAACACCTTGGAGGTCCTAGACTATAAATAGACCTTCCCTCATCCTTTCTAGGGTTAGCTTTGGATTTGCTCATATTTGGTGTGAGCCTTTGCTCATCCATTGCTACTTCTCCGAGATCGAGGACCTTGATGAGGACATCAATACCATTGTTACACCCAGCCCTACTGCTACATATCTGGACCAATTACTAGAGCTGCATATATCAATTAAATTATCAGTGCTTCGTTTCTTGGTAATGATTCTAATGTTCATGAGAATATGATGCTGCCTAAATTGGATACATTTGTTTGCTTACAAATGAGGCTAGCTTGGAGAAGGATGGACATTGGAGCAACAACAAGCATGGAGATAATGCCATGCGCAAAGGGAACAAACGGAGTTACAAGTGATGATTTCAGGACTTTAAAGCCACCATAATGGGTGCATGAAGCCTTGGACGAAATATACAAGATGCTACTTCATAAATGTCGTCGAGGCTATTCTAGGTGCTCGTCACCTTATTAGTGGTGCCAGGCCCATGTAATTTCGAAATACTTAAGTATAGGCTGTTTTAGAGTCGTATGTGTGGGGAAACAAGAGTTAGGGTTGATTTGGACCCCTCCACCAAAACCACGAAATTCCCCCTCTTCCTCCATATATCACCCTTAGGGCACCGTTTAGACCTTGGGTTTGTTTAGATTAAAGTTCGCCATAGCTGCAACCCGCGTGCCGTTTGTGTTCACGACGGACAAAGCGTCACAGAACCCCACCTTGATCAATAAAGCTTTCATCTTATATTCGCAATATCAGATTGCAATCTCAGTTTCTTGCTTGTTCTTCGTTTGCTCGCGGGAAAGCGGCCCTCGTGGTCGAGTTGATCGTGCTCGGCGTGGTCAATAACCCTCGGAAGTTGGTTTAGCGATTGCTAAGGCGCGGACGTCTCGCCGTTAAGTAGTCGGATCGTCAAGGTCGACTCCCAGAAAACGATAGCCACCATCTCATCGAAACATCCAGGACACCTTTGCCTCTATCGAGACCTCTCGGAGAAATTCCCCCAAGCGGATTCAAGACCCTCCTAGGGTGGACCCTCAAGACCTCCTCTCGGGAAAAGCGGCTACCCTTGTATCCTGCCCTTTGTCCTTGAATCTTGTGCCCTCTATGTGTTTGATAATCTAGCACTTGTGTGATCGTTTTCTTGTCGGTTGAGTGTCTCTCTCGTTCTCGTGTTTTCCCTCGTGTTCTTCGCTCGTTCTTTGTGTTCCTCGTGGGGATTCTCTCAAGCGTGAAGATCGTCAACCTAGGGTTCTGCCACATCATCATGGTATCATGAGCCACGTTGATCACGTTTTTGGAGCCCTACCCTCTTTTTAGCTTGATTTTGTTGTTTTGTCCCAATTCGAAAATTCCCCACAAAATAGCCCCAAATTTTTTGTGATTTGGTAGTGTGATGAAATTTTGTTGATTTTGATCCGTGGATTTGCTTGGTTTCGAGTCGATCTAGCATCTCCAAGTTCCTCTTTCCATCCACAAAATCCGCCAATTTTGACCAAGAAATCACCCATTCCTTCAAAATGGCGCATTGATTAAGCAATGAAAATCCGGCCAATGATACTACGCCCTCCGGCGATACTACCGCTGAGCCGGTCTACCGCCCTCCTAGCGGTACTACCGCTTCAGTCTGACACTTCATACGCCCGTTTAGCGAAATAGTGAAAATCGTGTGGCCAGTACACCGCCCTCCCAGTGATACCGCCTGGCGATTTCAGCCTTCAGGCTTTCACCATTTTGATGAGGACATCAATACCATTGTTACCAGCCCTACTGCTACATATCTTTGGACCAATTATGATGAGGACATCAATGTTACCCCACCCAGACCCCTCTTTGCTACATATCTTGGACCAATTACTAGAGCTCATACGCCAATTAAATTATCGGTACTTTCGTTTCTTGGTAATGATTCTAATGTTCATGAGAATATGATGCTGCCTAAATTGGATACATTTGTTTTGCTTACAAATGAAGGCCTAGCTTGGAGAAGGATGGACATTGGAGCAAGAACAAGCATGGAGATAATGCCATGCATAGGGAACAAACGGAGTTACAAGTGATGATTTCAGGACTTTGAAGCCACCATAATGGGTGCATGAAGCCTTGGACGAAATATACAAGATGCTACTTCATAAATGTCGTCCAGGGCTATTCTAGGTGCTGCGTCACCTTATTATTGAGCCAGGCCCATGTAATTTCGAAATACTTAAGTATAGGCTGTTTTTAGAGTCCGTATGTGGGGAAACAAGAGTTAGGGTTGATTTGGGACCCCTCCACCAAGACACGAAATTCCCCTCTTCCTCCATATATACAGCCCTTAGGGCACGTTTAGACCTGGGTTTTGTTTAGATTAAAAGTTAGCCATAGCTGCAACCCGGCGTGCCGTTTGTGTTCAACGACGGAAAAGGCGTCAGAACCCCACCTTGATCAATAAAGCTTTCATCTTATATTCGCAATATCCAGTTGCAATCTCAGTTTCTTGCTTGTTCTTCGTTTGCTCGCGAAGCAGGCCCTCGTGGTCGGGTTGATCGTGCTCGGCGTGGTCAATAACCCTCGGAAGTTGGTTTAGCGATTGCTAAAGGCGCGGCGTCTCGCCGTCGTGGTCGGATCGTCAGGTCGACTCCCATAGAAGCGATAGCCACCATCTCATTGAAACAGCCGGACACCTTTGCCTCTATCAAGTGGTATCAGATTTCCGGGTTGCTCGGTGAGATTTTCCGATTTAAGTAGTTTAGATCGATGCATTCTTCATACTGTCCACGAAAAAGCCACAAAAAAAAAATTAGGGTTAGTTCATCATATCCGACCAATCGAGCCTTTGCATAATCTTTTTGGGTTTTGCTTTGTTGAATTTTGGTTGCATAAATGGTGTCAAATTCTTTGGTCTTAGAGTCTAGTCTTTTAGAGTTTGAGTTACGGTCATAAGTTGTCACTTGTTTGCCGCTTTCATCATCGCCTTGCCATCTACCATTGCTTTTCATACGCTCGAATCGTATCCATCTACCACCACCATCGTATCCACCACCACATACCATATACCACCACATTGTCATATACCACCATATATCCACCACAATCCGGTTTTCTCATATTAGGTTTGTTTTAGATCCATCTAGTTTCGATTCGTGTTTCCTTGCGGAGTAGTTTTGAAAAAAAAAAAGTGAAACCACCCTCGTTTAGGCCCAAATTTTCCAAGCGTACTTGTCAAAAATTTTACGCCTACCCTATTTTAGGTGTTTCTAAGTGGATTGAGACAGTCGCCGTTATAGAAAGTTTTTTGACCCGTTTCGGTTTTGGGTCGATCGAAAAAAAAATTTTAGTCGAAAAAATTTAGTGCCCATCACATTAGTTTGACACAGGAAGAGTTTTGAGACACTCGCCATTATAGTGATTTTAAAAAAAAAAAAAAAAAAAAAAAGCGTATAGCGCAGCCCAAAAAAAAAAAAAAAAATGAAAAAAAAATTCCAGTGTGCTTTTCCGTTGTTTCCGTGCAGTGCCCGTGATTTTGTTAGTGTTCTAGGCTCGCGTCTCTAGCGGTCTAGCCTAGGACCCAGCCGATGCAAATCGTTGAGCGTTTATTCAACTTTGCATCTCTGAATTGATTATTCTTGACCCTTTTGCTACCATATTATAAGCCCCAGCTCCACATACATCTACATCGTCGTTTGACTCTCACAGTAATCACTCTATCAAGCTTTGAAGTTTTGACTACATCGGTTCCGATCACCTTTCTTCTTTGGTAAGAAGCGGTAAGAATTTGAGATTTGCTTGACGGATTTTTGGTATCCACCACACCACCACCACTTCCTAGTAGTCTGTGAATCATATTCTTGTGTGTTTCTATTGCTAACCATGGCAGGATCACAAGCCGCGAGGTGGCCCAGGAGAACATGACAAACAAAAGCTACATGATAAGTTTCAACAAATGATGAGTGGGCAGGTGGACGATGTGCTAAATAGATTTGAAGAGGCCATGGAGAGATAGATGGCATTGAGAAGGCGTTGAAGAAGCTCGATATCAAGTTTAATGAATTGCTCATGCGTCTACCACCACCACCACCGGCTGCTACTTGCACCTCTACTACAACAACACGGACTACCTCCACATGTGAAACAGCCTCCGCCGAGCTTCCGTGTCCCTCTTGACTGGCCAAGCTCTTGGTCTTCTTTGTTGATATACATGTCTCCTGGCTGTGGCGGGGAGGATGATTATGTGAGAGCTACGAGGATGAGGTTGATCAACATGGAACTCGTGCAACCACGGCCCACAACCACCAGTCGTCCACATGCAAATAATGGCGATGTTGGGGCTCCCCTTGAGTGCGGATCATGACCATCTCCTAAACTGAAATTGAATATTCCACCATTTGAGGTAGATATGTTCACGATATATATCTTACTTGGGATTTGAACAACGATTTACATGTTTACAATATCACGAGGAGAGCGTGTTCTCTTCTTGTTTGTGCTTTCACTAGCTTTGCATGTGTTTGGTGGTGCGAACATTGTAGATTATATCTGTTCAGCTACTTGGGCTGCTTTGAAAACTGCTATGCGTGCTGTTGGGTTCCTCCATATTATCAACGTGAATTACTTCAAAATTGCAGCGCTTAAGACAAGGAAAAAATTCGGTGAGAAATATTATAGGAATTACAACTGGCTTGATTAGATGTGGTATTGTTGAGGAGAATGAAGCTATGCTTACGCGTTTTACGGGTGGATTAAATAGAGAGATTCAAACCATTCTAGACTACAAGGATTATAATAATCACTCGATTATTCCATCTTGCTTGTAAAGCTGAGCGTGAAGTCTGCGGGATCGACAATTGGCGCGGACTAACTTTTCTGGTCGACCTTCATCATGGACACCACGTGCATCATCTACTTCCACGTTCTACTACGGCACCTCCGTCATTGCCACCTCAACGTGATACAAAGCGAGGCAACCCACTATCTGCCAAACACACCTTTGGGCCTACAGGCTCTTCTTCTTCTTCCATGGCGTCAGGGCACACAAGTGATATTATTTGTCGATCGTTGTAAGGAAGAGGACATTTTGCGAAGAATGCCAATCTCAGCGTGTGATGATTGCTCTTGAGGATGGTGGGTATGAGTCCGCTAGTGACTATGATGAAGAGACTTTGGCTCTTATTACATAAAGAACACGGTGGAGATGATTACGATCTGAGGCATAATACATGGCTCTTTGAAGATCTTTGACGGTATGAATGTTTAGTTGCTCAACGTGTTTTGAGTGTGAGGTTACACAAGTGAGCAAAATCAGGAGGCATAACTTGTTCCATACAAAGGGAGTTGTGAAGGGCGTTCTATTCGTCATCATAGATGGAGGGAGCTGCAACAACAGCTAGCATGGATATGGTGGAGAAGCTTTCTCTCACCACAAGACCACATCCACATCCTTACCATCCAATGGTTCAACAACAGCGGCAAGGTTAAGGTAACACATACTGTTAGTGTGCATTTTAGTATCTCTACATATCTGATTATGTTGATTGTGATGTGGTACCTATGCAAGCATGTTCCTTATTACTTGGTAGACCATGGCAATTTGATAAAAATTATGTACACCATGGTAGAAACAATCAGTATACTCTTGTTCACAAGGATAAAAATATTACTTTGCTTCCTATGACTCTGATTCCATTTTGAAAGATGATATTAATAGAGCTAATAAAGCAAAACAGGAGAAAAATAAGAGTGAAAATCAGATTGTGGCAAAAGAATTTGAGCAACAAATGAAGCCTAATAATACCATCTAATGTTGCTACGAAATTAAACTGAAAGTGCATGTTTATTTGCCACCAAATCGATATTGATGAGCTAGATTCTAGCAAATCTGTTTGCTATGCTTTTTGTGCAAGAGGCATTATTTTCATTCGAGGGTTTTCCTCTTTGCCCCTCTTGTCACTAACATTTGCAGGGAGTTCGCTGATGTCCCACAGGCGTGCCACGGGATTACCACCTATTAGAGGATTGAGCATCAAATTGACTTAATTCCGGTGTCGCTACAACCCTTTCGCCATTACCAATCGGAGGAGGCGAAGGAGATTATCGTCAGTCTGAGGCTGCTGACAAAGGTTATATCTGTGAATCTCTTAGTCCTTGTCTGTTCCTATTATACTAGTGCCTAAAAAGGATGGTGCGTCGGCGTATGTGTGTGTGTTGATTGTAGAGCATTAATAATATTACTATTAGTTATCGTCATCCTATTCCTAGGCTAGATGATATGCTTGATGAATTAAGTGGCTCTACAATATTCTCCAAAGTTGATTTCGTAGTGGATACCATCAAATTCGTATGAAATTGGGAGATGAATGGAAAACAGCATTTAAAACTAAGTTTGGATTATATTAGTGGTTAGTCATGCCTTTTGGGTTAACTAATGCACCTAGTACTTTCATGAGATTAATGAGCGAAGTTTTCGTGCTTTCATTGGACGATTTGTAGTAGTTCTTTGATGATATACTGATTTATAGCAAATCTTTGGAAGAACATTTGGAACATTCGTTGTTTTTAATGCTCTCGTGATGCACGTTTGTTTGGTAACCTTGGGAAGTGCACCTTTTGCACCGGCAGTATCTTTCTTGGCTATGTGATGTGGGCGGAACCCTCGTGAAGCGATCTTTCACGCTTGGAAGTCTCAAGGAACGAAGAGCGGCGGAAGAACGAGGGAAAACACGGGAGGCGAGGAGAGATCACAGCCCGACAAAGCGATCACACAAGTGCTAGATTATCGAATGCATAAAGTGATACAAGATCCAAGGACAACAAAGGTAGGATACAAGGGTAGCCGTTCTTCATGAGTCTTGATGAGTCCACCTAGGAGGGTCTTGAATCCGCTTGGGGATCTTCTCCGTGGGGTCCTGATCTCGAAGGAGAAGTAATGAAATGGATGAGCAAAGGCTCTCCTGCGAAATATGAGCAAATCCAAAGCTAACCTCGAAAAGGATGAGAGGAGGGTCTATTATAGTCTAGGTTCTCGAAGGGTAAGTTGGGGGCGAAGCAGTACATGGGCCTCGGCAGGAACCTTCTGCCTTGAGAAGCGGTAATGTGCCGTGCTTAGGCGGTAGTACGCTTTCAGTGATATCTTAGCTATGATGGTGATAATCTATCTGGAGCCGTTCGATCTCGGTTTGGCCGGACTTTGCGGAGTAAGGCGGATGTAAGCGGTAGTGCGCTTGTGATGATAATGGTAGTACAGCTGGGCACAAGGTAATGCAGCTTGCTCGGCTTCTTCTTCCTTCTCCTCTTCCATGCTTGGCCTTGGTCCTGGATCCTCCATGGTCGTCTTGGTTGTACACAGTGTATGCAAGGTCCATGCATGAAGGCGATATGTCTCACATGTGGAAAGTGGCAGTTCGAAGGGTGAGTTCACCTGGGTCCAATGGCGCATAGTCGGTCTCATCTTATGTATCCTTGGGGCTTGGAGAGTGGTTGGAGTGTACATGGGGATGAGCGTGGTATGCTCGCATCATCTCCCCTCCCTTGGGAAAGATCCGACCTCGGATCGTGATCCTCATCACCATGGAAGCGGTTGTCGTGAGCGGACTTGTAGTTGGACGAAGTTGAAGACATGGGCAAATCAAGTAGTCCACGGTGTCGTCGGGATGGTAGACATGCAAAGAGAGCAAACACAAAGCGACACTCGGAAATACAATGGTTAGCCTTATAAAGTGTCCATCATGTAAGAATGAGTCCGTCGGCAAGATTGGTCGTGACAAAGCGCATGAAGCTTATCAAGATGATCTAGAATGAGATGCAAAGCATTCATGGGAACAAATGCAATCATTGTGCACTCAATTGTGTTATGAGTATGAGCAATGCAACCACGGTGCAATATGATGTCATAATGGGATGGTGCATCAAAAGCATGAACATAGCAATGGATGCTCAATATGTGAATGTCATCATGCAATTGATGGTAGGCAATGTGATCATTACGTATGAATATGCCATCAAGAAAGATCACAACAAATTTGCTAAGGAAGTGAACAAGCTCAAATATCATGGATGACATGGGAATACAAGATGCAACAAAGCATCATAATGTGTGTCAATCCATGCATAAGGTGCAAACTTGTGGTGAGAATGATATATCCATCGAGCATGACATGTATGAGCACAATCAACAAATATGGAGATGGTGGTGTACCAATGCTCGATGTCATGGCATGGTGGAATTCGAAGGTGCATCCCTAAGTCTGGCGCTCCTCAATGTGAAGGTCCATGTAGTCGATCTCAAGGTGGGTCCTCCATCCAATAGATGTATCATGTAGACAGTAAGAAGACAACAATGAAAGAGTGACCCATCAATATACAAACTTGAGGATGGCTCAAGGAAAGGAGTTCACCTTTAGTAGATTCTAGAAATGATGGTGTTGCACATTGTATGCCTTCACATGACCAAGTTATGCATATGACATCGCCTTGTGAAACCTCAAAATGAAAGAACATGACAAACACTCGGAAAAACAAATGATTAGCGGAAGTGCAAAACCTATCATTAGTGTGGTAAGATACAACAAGTGTATGCATCATGCTCATCATAAGAAAGTACAAGGGCGTTTCATAGTATGGAGGCATATGATGCAAGAACAACCAAATGCAATAGGCGCAATCAAACAAGCATGCATCACAAGTAATATGTCAAAGTCTCCAAGATCAATAAGCATAGTATGGTTGCACTCAATACAAGTGGATATGGAGAGGCAACTAATGGACAGAGACCATGATCAAGATATATCATGTGAGAGGCATGAGCATATATGTCATCAACAAGAAAGCAAGTAATAGTGGAACATGGGTGATGCAACATAGCAAGCAATCATATCAATCAAGTGAAGCAAGCTAGTAGCAAAGATGCAGCGTACTAGAAGGAATCAAGGCAATCATGTCATGGGTGCAAATATGTGCATGAATACTTCACATGACATGTCACAAGCATGAAGAGCAAGATATGAGCAAAATAGCATCAATAGCATGGGGCACATGATAAACATGGCAAAAGCAACAAGGATCTCCACCAAGCATGCAAATACATAGGAGTAACATAATGGTGAATCATGGGTATATGCAAGCAAGGTCACAATTGCATGGCAAGGCATAGAAGCAAGCATAACATGCAAAGTGAACACGATAGAATGGGCATAAGGTAACAAGTGGTAAATAGCCCAAAGCCGTGTGAGAGCCAAGTAGAAGAGATCTTAGCGTAGTCCTTGCGCAAAGGAATGGAATGAAAGTCCACGTGATCCCAAGTCATCGTTGCTCTCAAGAGCTCGTTAAATCGACTCTTGGGATTGAGAGGTTGACGAGTATCGTGAGTACCTACACAAAACAAAGACAAAGGAAAATTGTGTGTGCGTGGTAGATGTACACATCATCCATCATGATCTTGCGTGCATGTGTGGTTAGCACAAAATAGCCAATGCTCAAATAAATGAGATCGTGATATAGAAACATGTCATCCATCATGATAGGTTTGTTGTTATGTATATAATGGAGACTCAAATTGTGTAATGCATCATGAAAATATGTAGAGCATTGTTATTCATGGAATGCATAAGGTGCAAGCAATTATGTGAATCATGCAAAGTATGGGATGAATTAAAATCTCCTAATGTGTATGAGGAAACTATGGGGTCTCCTCATGAGCATTAATGGATACATCACATGGAGAATATTGACAACATCAAAACAACGCATATTTGGAACAATGTGATCATGGCATGGAATAGTAGATGAATTGCAAATCATGTAAAGGAAGCATGGCAATATCATCAAGAGAAGCAAAA
Source organism: Aegilops longissima (assembly GCA_021605205.1). Classification (NCBI taxonomy): domain Eukaryota; kingdom Viridiplantae; phylum Streptophyta; class Magnoliopsida; order Poales; family Poaceae; genus Aegilops; species Aegilops longissima. The sequence goes on from JAHIAM010003304.1 coordinate 65,173, forward strand.
TCCAATGACCATCATCTAGTCATCTATGCCATAAGTGCAAATGGGATTTATTTTAATGGGGCATGCATAGTTACTATGTTGAGATTGAAATGAGGCAATATGGGAGATCTCACTCATAGCATATGACAAGTTCAATGGATTGTCAAACATGAAGTGACCAATCAATTTGCACATGATATCCTATGAAGCATAGCATCACAACTAGGCAACTCAACATGCTCATCATCATAATCATCATAAATAGGTAAGTCAAGGCATGAAGAAGTTTCACTAGCATGAAGCATGGTAATGTGGGTCAACATCATGGGAGCAATCGATGGTAAGAGAGTCCACTAGTGGGACAAGAGAAGCACCATCACCTATGTTACCTTTGGGCGTCGCTCATGTGTTGTAGGTGAGGTGTTGAAGATAATCTCATTGTCATCTTTATCTTGATGGAACCATGTGGGGTGTATCCGTCCCTCATGGCCATAAATGCGTCTCAATGTAGGGATAGACTCGTCAGGATAGGCATGTCGTCATGTAGGAGACCTAGCACAAAGAAGAAAACACACTAGGAGTAGAGGTTAAGTCGTTAGAAATCATAGTGGCCTCATGTGCGTGTCAACTACCTCACTCACTAAGTGTTGTGGCTCCTCCTCCCAATATGATGCTCTCACTCGTATGGTTGGTGGAGTCACTCAAATGGCGCTCAACCTCACATAGGATGTGTGCATGCTCTCAAGTGTGGGACTAGTGGTGGTCACCTCATCCTCTCATAGGAAATGCTCTCAATGTCACGTATGGTGGAGTCGGTCATGTCACTCATGGGGTGGTGGCTCTCATCACATGGCAATTGGGGCATCTCGATATATGTGGGTCTTTGGAGAGATGTAGGTGCAAATGTCTCCATCCTTGGTCGCGTAGCTTGACTCGAGTATGGGTCCAATGTGGGCGTCGTCTTCATGTTGTTGAAGAGGTTGGCGCGCAAATGTGATGGTCGAAGGATGGCCCTTGCTCGACCGTCTTGTCACCGTCTTGGTGTTGGAGGTCCATATGATGTGGCACCTCATAGCTCGTCTCCATGACGAAGGGAGTTTCCCATGCTCGGCCATCTTCCTTGAGGGGCTTCCGAAGATGGAAGGTCGCCCTCGCTTCGTGAGTGGTCGCCTTGGACTTGATGAAGTCGATGTGAGGCGTACTGCGTGGGAAATGGCGAATGCCGTCGTCAAAGAAGATGCCTTGAGAACACTTGGCGAAGATGCGAAGTGGTTGATGTAGCAATAGCGCCGTCTTGGTGGTGGTCGTCTCGCGGTCTTCTCTTGTGCTTATGAAGCTTCGACTTGGCATGAAGTAGGGCTTGTTGGGACTCGTGCATTTAAGCGTGGAGCATCTTCATGATGATGATGTCGTTGTCGGTTGAGCTCGTAGTAGATGTCGTTAAATCGTGGTCGTGCACATGATGCTTGGAGGTGACTTGTCCTTCATGGCGATGTTGATCACGAATGTGGTGGTACGCCATGTAGATGTGGGCGAGACGATTGCGCTTGCATCGCTTGGCGCTCCGAAGACTTGTGGCTTGAGCGTCGCCGCCTTGAAGATGCGAAGGGAAGAACTTGATCAAGGCGAATCTCCTCCATCCTTGCATCTTGCTCCTCTTTATGTGCGGACTTCTTGTCGAAGTAGTCCCTTCTCCTTGCTTGGAGTGATGAATGTCGATGGAGATGTTCTCGATCGCTCTGCAATCTTGATTGTGTGCTTTGCACTTATCGTTGTAGATCGAAGAGCGGCTTTGGTGATGTAGTTGTTCACGCCGTCGTTGTTGTTGAAGACCGGAGATGAAATGCCTTGCCATCCCACAAGACTCGAGCAAATATGAGTGGGAGAAGAGAAGAACTTATACCAATGTACCTTGACCGATGTTGAAAATGAATCAAGTTCACTCAAATGCGGACAATGAAATAGCACTATTGGTACCAATCCTTGTCGGTTCTCACACCTACACAAGTAAAGCTTATGGAGGAGCTTGGTGAGGATAGTGGCACAAAATTTAATGTAAAATGTTAGCAAGAGTCAATAATGTTGAAAGAGATTCACAAATCATAAGTGAAACAAATGGACCAATAGCAAAAGAATGGCACGGAAACACACACGGATAGATAAATGAATTCGTGCAACCAAGGAATGAGCACAAAATGTGTAATCCACGGAAGCTTCGTGTTGCACAACTCAAGAGAGCCGCTAACGATTGCTCAATAGGCGGATCGACACTTGTGCACAACCTATAAGATGCAAAATGGATAAACTTCTATCCCAAGTATGCTATGTATGTATGGTTCCGGTGTTTCTCTCAAGATGATCCAAGATGATGGGATATGACAATCTTATGTGCAATATGGTATGATGCTATGGCACTTGCTTACAAGCTCTTTGCTCTCTTTCTTTTGCTTAAAGCTTTATTTCTTTTTTCTTCTGGCCACTTTTTGCACAAACCAAGATAGCAATTGTGTATATGAGGAACAAACTTGAGACACAATGGGTGATATGATACCAATATGATATGGTATGGTATGTAATGGAAGGTATGATCACTAATGTGCACAAATAGCGTTGCGGCAATACTCAAATGGCTAGTCTCGATAGGCAAATAGCATAAAAGTAAGGCTAGGGGTTAACAATGCAATGGCAGGGAATATACAATGGAGGATACCACGATACAAAGATGATATGGAGGTTACCGTCCGGTGATGATGGTACGGTGTTCTTGATGTGGATACCAAGATGATGGAGCGCGTCCCTAAGTGGCGAAACACCTTAGGAAGCGGAAAACCGCGAACTCAAAATCTCAACGTCAAATGTCAAAATGGTGGTAGCGGGAATGGTGGTGGTTTGCGCCGCAATGCGGAAGTGGAATGATGGGCTATACGTGTCGGAGTTGAAGTTGCCGTCCCTAAGTAGCGAAACACCTTGGAGACACACCACAACTCGAAAAAGCTCAATCAACAATTGGGTTAAGTTGGGTTGCCGGTGTATGTGGTGGTCGACCTATACGGAAGTTATGGTGGTGGTGGTGGTTGATGAAGATGCAACCGTCCTAAGTAGCCTAAACACCTTAGGAGACTCGAATCACAACTCAAACAACCTCAAATGCAAAGGAACAAAATTGGTTAGATTGCGGAAGTCGGTGGTGGTTATCACGGAGGATGTGGTGGAAGCCCTAGGCAAAGATGCCAAAGTTCACAAAATTTGATGGAGTCAAATGGTGATGGTAGTATTTTATGGAAGGGGTGTCATAGCTTGGCTTGAGCTAAGAACGTCAAAATCGGACTCGGATGAATTAGTTATGGCGAAGCGGTGAAGCGAAAAAGCTGGGTAGGGCGGTAGTACGCTCGGGAGGCAATGGTACCTTTCGTAAAAGCGATAATACCGCTTAAGAAGTGATAGTCCGCTCGATAATGATTTCATAAAAAGCGCTCTGGGAGGCGGTAGTGCCGCTTGGAAGAAGTAGTACAGCTTGGAGGTGCTAAGCGGTAGTACAACGGAAGAAACGTAGTGCGCCGTGTGAGATTGAAATCCGGATAGAAGTAGCGATTTTGAAATGGAAATGGATGATTCGGGGTCAAAATTGGAGAGATTTAAGATGGAAAGTGGAAACTTGAAATGCTAGATCCACTCAAAACCAAGCAAATCCATGGATCAAAATCAACAAAACATCATCAAAACTAACAATCACAAAAAAATTTGGGGCTATTTTTGGTGGGATTTTCGGATTTAGGGCGAAATCAACAAAATCAAGCTAGAAAAAGAGGGTGGGGCTCCAAAAGCGTGATCAACCTAACTCGATCCATAGATGATGTAGGCGGAACCCTCGTGAGCGATCTTTCACGCTTGGAAGATCCCTCGAGGAACACGAGAAGCGGCGGAAGAACCGAGGGAAAACGGGGAGAGCGAGAGAGATCACTCAACCAGACAAAGCGATCACACAAGTGCTAGATTATGAATGCATAAAGTGATACAAGATCCAAGGACAACAAAGGTAGGATACAAGGGTAGCGTTCTTCTCATGAGGAGGTCTTGATGGGGTCCACCCTAGGAGGGTCTTGAATCCGCTTGGGATCTTCTCGTAGTCCTGATCTCGAAGGAGAAGTAGCCAAGTGGATGAGCAAGGCTCTCACACGAAATAGAGCAAATCCAGCTAACCCTCGAAAAGGATGAGATATGGTTCGGTGTTTTCTCAAGATGATCCAAGATGATCGGATATGACAATCTTATATGCAATGTTGTTTGATGCTATGGCACTTGCTTACAAGCTTCTTTGCTCTCTTTCTTTTGCTTAAAAGCTTTATTTTTTTTCTATGGCCACTTTGCACAATGCACAAACCAAGATAGCAATTGTGTATCGAGAACAAACTTGAGACACAATGGATGATATGATACCAATATGATATGGTATGGTATGTAATGGAAGGTATGATCACTAATGTGCACAAATAACGTTGCGGCAATACTCAAATGGCTAGTCTCGATAGGCAAATAGCATAAAAGTAAGGCTAGGGGTTAACAATGCAATAGAGGAATATATACAATGGAGGATACCACGATACCAAGATGATATGGAGGTTCTTGTCGTGATGATGAGTAGCGGTGTTCTTGATGTATATACCAAGATGATGGAGACTCGTCCTAAGTAGCGAAACACCTTAGGAAGCGGAAAAAACTCAAAATCTCAAATGACAAATGTCAAATGGTGGTAGCGGGAATGCGGTGGTGGTTTGCACTTGTGCGGAAGTGGAATGATGGGCTATACCGTGTCGGAGTTGAAGTTGCCGTCCCTAAGTGGCGAAACACCTTAGGAGACACAAGCCACAACTCAAACAAGCTCAAACAACTATTGGGTTAAGTTGGGGGTGGTTGAAGTGTATGCAAGGTTATGTGGACGTGGTGGTGGTGGTTGATGATGAAGCAATCATCCCTAAGTAGCGAAACACCTTAGGAGACTCGAATCACTACTCAAGCAACCACTAATGCTATGGGGAACAAAATTGGTTGGGTTGCGGAAGTAAATCGTGGTTATCGGGAGGATGTGGTGAAAGCCCTACATAAAGATGCCAAAGTTCACAAAATTTGATGGAGTCAAATGATGATGGTAGTATTTTATGGGAAGGGGATGTCAATAGCTTCAAAGCGAGCTAAGAGCGTCAAAATCGGACTCGGATGAATTAGTTATGGACAAAGCGGTGAACGAAAAAGCGAAATCACGGGCGGATATCAAGGCTCGGGCGGATTTCGGGGTGTATGTCGAGAACCGGCGATTTTGGTGCTCGAGCCGGATGTCCGGCTTGGGGCCGGATGTCCGCGGATGGCCGGATGTCGACTGAGGCCGGATCGACTGACGGATCGATCTCGTTTAGGCGGAAATTTTCAATTAGCGAGTTGATGATTTCAGGGCAAAATTTGATGGATTCGTGGAGGAAAGATGGGGAAACTTGGGAAATGCTAGATCCACCGAAACCAAGCAAATCCATGGATCAAAATCAACAAAACATCATCAAAACTAACAAACAAAAAAAAAAATTGGGGCTATTTTTTGGTGGGGATTTTCGGATTTAGGGCGAAATCAACAAAATCAAGCTAGAAAAAGAGGGTAGGGGCTCCAGCGTGATCAACCTAAGCTCGATACCATAGATGATGTGGCGGAACCCTCGTGGGCGATCTTTCACGTTGGACGGATCCACGGTGGATTACGAAAGGCGGAAGAATAAGAAACACGTGGAGGAATGAGGAAAACACTCAACCAACAAGGATCGGTCACACATGCTAGATCAAGAAAGAACACAAGGAGATACATGATTCAAGGTCAACAAAGGATGATACAAGCGATAGCCGTTCTTCTCCGTGAGGAGAGTCTTGATGGGGGCCACCCAAGAGGGGTCTTGAATCAAGGTGGATCTTCTCGAGAGGGCCCGGTCTCTCTCGTGGAGTAGATCCGTGTGGATGGCTGAAGCTCTATCTATGAGCTAAATCAGCGCTAACCTAAAAGGAAAGGGATGAAGTATATATAGTGATGCGGGCATCCCGATCATCCATGCATCCAACCGTCTCATCAAGAGCCAAGAGGACCCATGACTAGAGCACGAGCTCGAGCTCTCGAGACGAGGACTTCTCTCCTTAGTGAAATATCATATGACCCTCTCGAGACATGGCTACTACCTCAATCGGAATGTTGTGCATGCTTAGGTACCAAGAACCAACCTAGGAGAAGCTACAGCTCAAGATGGACACCAGAGCAAGAAGACTGCGAGTCGAGGGCGGTACTACCGCTCAAGCCAAGCGGTACTACGCTGGTAATAAGCGGTACTACCGCTCTCCATCCGCCTACTTATAAACCCGACACACTCCGAGGAATGGCAGTCGGCGGTACTACCGCTCAAGATAAGCGATACTACCGCTGGGCGATACTACCGCCCTGGCAATACTACCGCTGGCAGTACTACCGCCATAAACAGCAGTACTACCGCTGCCTGCGTGCAGCGTTTGGGCCGAGGCCATGTACTCGTTGCCCTAACACCTTGGAGGTCCTAGACTATAAATAGACCTTCCCTCATCCTTTCTAGGGTTAGCTTTGGATTTGCTCATATTTGGTGTGAGCCTTTGCTCATCCATTGCTACTTCTCCGAGATCGAGGACCTTGATGAGGACATCAATACCATTGTTACACCCAGCCCTACTGCTACATATCTGGACCAATTACTAGAGCTGCATATATCAATTAAATTATCAGTGCTTCGTTTCTTGGTAATGATTCTAATGTTCATGAGAATATGATGCTGCCTAAATTGGATACATTTGTTTGCTTACAAATGAGGCTAGCTTGGAGAAGGATGGACATTGGAGCAACAACAAGCATGGAGATAATGCCATGCGCAAAGGGAACAAACGGAGTTACAAGTGATGATTTCAGGACTTTAAAGCCACCATAATGGGTGCATGAAGCCTTGGACGAAATATACAAGATGCTACTTCATAAATGTCGTCGAGGCTATTCTAGGTGCTCGTCACCTTATTAGTGGTGCCAGGCCCATGTAATTTCGAAATACTTAAGTATAGGCTGTTTTAGAGTCGTATGTGTGGGGAAACAAGAGTTAGGGTTGATTTGGACCCCTCCACCAAAACCACGAAATTCCCCCTCTTCCTCCATATATCACCCTTAGGGCACCGTTTAGACCTTGGGTTTGTTTAGATTAAAGTTCGCCATAGCTGCAACCCGCGTGCCGTTTGTGTTCACGACGGACAAAGCGTCACAGAACCCCACCTTGATCAATAAAGCTTTCATCTTATATTCGCAATATCAGATTGCAATCTCAGTTTCTTGCTTGTTCTTCGTTTGCTCGCGGGAAAGCGGCCCTCGTGGTCGAGTTGATCGTGCTCGGCGTGGTCAATAACCCTCGGAAGTTGGTTTAGCGATTGCTAAGGCGCGGACGTCTCGCCGTTAAGTAGTCGGATCGTCAAGGTCGACTCCCAGAAAACGATAGCCACCATCTCATCGAAACATCCAGGACACCTTTGCCTCTATCGAGACCTCTCGGAGAAATTCCCCCAAGCGGATTCAAGACCCTCCTAGGGTGGACCCTCAAGACCTCCTCTCGGGAAAAGCGGCTACCCTTGTATCCTGCCCTTTGTCCTTGAATCTTGTGCCCTCTATGTGTTTGATAATCTAGCACTTGTGTGATCGTTTTCTTGTCGGTTGAGTGTCTCTCTCGTTCTCGTGTTTTCCCTCGTGTTCTTCGCTCGTTCTTTGTGTTCCTCGTGGGGATTCTCTCAAGCGTGAAGATCGTCAACCTAGGGTTCTGCCACATCATCATGGTATCATGAGCCACGTTGATCACGTTTTTGGAGCCCTACCCTCTTTTTAGCTTGATTTTGTTGTTTTGTCCCAATTCGAAAATTCCCCACAAAATAGCCCCAAATTTTTTGTGATTTGGTAGTGTGATGAAATTTTGTTGATTTTGATCCGTGGATTTGCTTGGTTTCGAGTCGATCTAGCATCTCCAAGTTCCTCTTTCCATCCACAAAATCCGCCAATTTTGACCAAGAAATCACCCATTCCTTCAAAATGGCGCATTGATTAAGCAATGAAAATCCGGCCAATGATACTACGCCCTCCGGCGATACTACCGCTGAGCCGGTCTACCGCCCTCCTAGCGGTACTACCGCTTCAGTCTGACACTTCATACGCCCGTTTAGCGAAATAGTGAAAATCGTGTGGCCAGTACACCGCCCTCCCAGTGATACCGCCTGGCGATTTCAGCCTTCAGGCTTTCACCATTTTGATGAGGACATCAATACCATTGTTACCAGCCCTACTGCTACATATCTTTGGACCAATTATGATGAGGACATCAATGTTACCCCACCCAGACCCCTCTTTGCTACATATCTTGGACCAATTACTAGAGCTCATACGCCAATTAAATTATCGGTACTTTCGTTTCTTGGTAATGATTCTAATGTTCATGAGAATATGATGCTGCCTAAATTGGATACATTTGTTTTGCTTACAAATGAAGGCCTAGCTTGGAGAAGGATGGACATTGGAGCAAGAACAAGCATGGAGATAATGCCATGCATAGGGAACAAACGGAGTTACAAGTGATGATTTCAGGACTTTGAAGCCACCATAATGGGTGCATGAAGCCTTGGACGAAATATACAAGATGCTACTTCATAAATGTCGTCCAGGGCTATTCTAGGTGCTGCGTCACCTTATTATTGAGCCAGGCCCATGTAATTTCGAAATACTTAAGTATAGGCTGTTTTTAGAGTCCGTATGTGGGGAAACAAGAGTTAGGGTTGATTTGGGACCCCTCCACCAAGACACGAAATTCCCCTCTTCCTCCATATATACAGCCCTTAGGGCACGTTTAGACCTGGGTTTTGTTTAGATTAAAAGTTAGCCATAGCTGCAACCCGGCGTGCCGTTTGTGTTCAACGACGGAAAAGGCGTCAGAACCCCACCTTGATCAATAAAGCTTTCATCTTATATTCGCAATATCCAGTTGCAATCTCAGTTTCTTGCTTGTTCTTCGTTTGCTCGCGAAGCAGGCCCTCGTGGTCGGGTTGATCGTGCTCGGCGTGGTCAATAACCCTCGGAAGTTGGTTTAGCGATTGCTAAAGGCGCGGCGTCTCGCCGTCGTGGTCGGATCGTCAGGTCGACTCCCATAGAAGCGATAGCCACCATCTCATTGAAACAGCCGGACACCTTTGCCTCTATCAAGTGGTATCAGATTTCCGGGTTGCTCGGTGAGATTTTCCGATTTAAGTAGTTTAGATCGATGCATTCTTCATACTGTCCACGAAAAAGCCACAAAAAAAAAATTAGGGTTAGTTCATCATATCCGACCAATCGAGCCTTTGCATAATCTTTTTGGGTTTTGCTTTGTTGAATTTTGGTTGCATAAATGGTGTCAAATTCTTTGGTCTTAGAGTCTAGTCTTTTAGAGTTTGAGTTACGGTCATAAGTTGTCACTTGTTTGCCGCTTTCATCATCGCCTTGCCATCTACCATTGCTTTTCATACGCTCGAATCGTATCCATCTACCACCACCATCGTATCCACCACCACATACCATATACCACCACATTGTCATATACCACCATATATCCACCACAATCCGGTTTTCTCATATTAGGTTTGTTTTAGATCCATCTAGTTTCGATTCGTGTTTCCTTGCGGAGTAGTTTTGAAAAAAAAAAAGTGAAACCACCCTCGTTTAGGCCCAAATTTTCCAAGCGTACTTGTCAAAAATTTTACGCCTACCCTATTTTAGGTGTTTCTAAGTGGATTGAGACAGTCGCCGTTATAGAAAGTTTTTTGACCCGTTTCGGTTTTGGGTCGATCGAAAAAAAAATTTTAGTCGAAAAAATTTAGTGCCCATCACATTAGTTTGACACAGGAAGAGTTTTGAGACACTCGCCATTATAGTGATTTTAAAAAAAAAAAAAAAAAAAAAAAGCGTATAGCGCAGCCCAAAAAAAAAAAAAAAAATGAAAAAAAAATTCCAGTGTGCTTTTCCGTTGTTTCCGTGCAGTGCCCGTGATTTTGTTAGTGTTCTAGGCTCGCGTCTCTAGCGGTCTAGCCTAGGACCCAGCCGATGCAAATCGTTGAGCGTTTATTCAACTTTGCATCTCTGAATTGATTATTCTTGACCCTTTTGCTACCATATTATAAGCCCCAGCTCCACATACATCTACATCGTCGTTTGACTCTCACAGTAATCACTCTATCAAGCTTTGAAGTTTTGACTACATCGGTTCCGATCACCTTTCTTCTTTGGTAAGAAGCGGTAAGAATTTGAGATTTGCTTGACGGATTTTTGGTATCCACCACACCACCACCACTTCCTAGTAGTCTGTGAATCATATTCTTGTGTGTTTCTATTGCTAACCATGGCAGGATCACAAGCCGCGAGGTGGCCCAGGAGAACATGACAAACAAAAGCTACATGATAAGTTTCAACAAATGATGAGTGGGCAGGTGGACGATGTGCTAAATAGATTTGAAGAGGCCATGGAGAGATAGATGGCATTGAGAAGGCGTTGAAGAAGCTCGATATCAAGTTTAATGAATTGCTCATGCGTCTACCACCACCACCACCGGCTGCTACTTGCACCTCTACTACAACAACACGGACTACCTCCACATGTGAAACAGCCTCCGCCGAGCTTCCGTGTCCCTCTTGACTGGCCAAGCTCTTGGTCTTCTTTGTTGATATACATGTCTCCTGGCTGTGGCGGGGAGGATGATTATGTGAGAGCTACGAGGATGAGGTTGATCAACATGGAACTCGTGCAACCACGGCCCACAACCACCAGTCGTCCACATGCAAATAATGGCGATGTTGGGGCTCCCCTTGAGTGCGGATCATGACCATCTCCTAAACTGAAATTGAATATTCCACCATTTGAGGTAGATATGTTCACGATATATATCTTACTTGGGATTTGAACAACGATTTACATGTTTACAATATCACGAGGAGAGCGTGTTCTCTTCTTGTTTGTGCTTTCACTAGCTTTGCATGTGTTTGGTGGTGCGAACATTGTAGATTATATCTGTTCAGCTACTTGGGCTGCTTTGAAAACTGCTATGCGTGCTGTTGGGTTCCTCCATATTATCAACGTGAATTACTTCAAAATTGCAGCGCTTAAGACAAGGAAAAAATTCGGTGAGAAATATTATAGGAATTACAACTGGCTTGATTAGATGTGGTATTGTTGAGGAGAATGAAGCTATGCTTACGCGTTTTACGGGTGGATTAAATAGAGAGATTCAAACCATTCTAGACTACAAGGATTATAATAATCACTCGATTATTCCATCTTGCTTGTAAAGCTGAGCGTGAAGTCTGCGGGATCGACAATTGGCGCGGACTAACTTTTCTGGTCGACCTTCATCATGGACACCACGTGCATCATCTACTTCCACGTTCTACTACGGCACCTCCGTCATTGCCACCTCAACGTGATACAAAGCGAGGCAACCCACTATCTGCCAAACACACCTTTGGGCCTACAGGCTCTTCTTCTTCTTCCATGGCGTCAGGGCACACAAGTGATATTATTTGTCGATCGTTGTAAGGAAGAGGACATTTTGCGAAGAATGCCAATCTCAGCGTGTGATGATTGCTCTTGAGGATGGTGGGTATGAGTCCGCTAGTGACTATGATGAAGAGACTTTGGCTCTTATTACATAAAGAACACGGTGGAGATGATTACGATCTGAGGCATAATACATGGCTCTTTGAAGATCTTTGACGGTATGAATGTTTAGTTGCTCAACGTGTTTTGAGTGTGAGGTTACACAAGTGAGCAAAATCAGGAGGCATAACTTGTTCCATACAAAGGGAGTTGTGAAGGGCGTTCTATTCGTCATCATAGATGGAGGGAGCTGCAACAACAGCTAGCATGGATATGGTGGAGAAGCTTTCTCTCACCACAAGACCACATCCACATCCTTACCATCCAATGGTTCAACAACAGCGGCAAGGTTAAGGTAACACATACTGTTAGTGTGCATTTTAGTATCTCTACATATCTGATTATGTTGATTGTGATGTGGTACCTATGCAAGCATGTTCCTTATTACTTGGTAGACCATGGCAATTTGATAAAAATTATGTACACCATGGTAGAAACAATCAGTATACTCTTGTTCACAAGGATAAAAATATTACTTTGCTTCCTATGACTCTGATTCCATTTTGAAAGATGATATTAATAGAGCTAATAAAGCAAAACAGGAGAAAAATAAGAGTGAAAATCAGATTGTGGCAAAAGAATTTGAGCAACAAATGAAGCCTAATAATACCATCTAATGTTGCTACGAAATTAAACTGAAAGTGCATGTTTATTTGCCACCAAATCGATATTGATGAGCTAGATTCTAGCAAATCTGTTTGCTATGCTTTTTGTGCAAGAGGCATTATTTTCATTCGAGGGTTTTCCTCTTTGCCCCTCTTGTCACTAACATTTGCAGGGAGTTCGCTGATGTCCCACAGGCGTGCCACGGGATTACCACCTATTAGAGGATTGAGCATCAAATTGACTTAATTCCGGTGTCGCTACAACCCTTTCGCCATTACCAATCGGAGGAGGCGAAGGAGATTATCGTCAGTCTGAGGCTGCTGACAAAGGTTATATCTGTGAATCTCTTAGTCCTTGTCTGTTCCTATTATACTAGTGCCTAAAAAGGATGGTGCGTCGGCGTATGTGTGTGTGTTGATTGTAGAGCATTAATAATATTACTATTAGTTATCGTCATCCTATTCCTAGGCTAGATGATATGCTTGATGAATTAAGTGGCTCTACAATATTCTCCAAAGTTGATTTCGTAGTGGATACCATCAAATTCGTATGAAATTGGGAGATGAATGGAAAACAGCATTTAAAACTAAGTTTGGATTATATTAGTGGTTAGTCATGCCTTTTGGGTTAACTAATGCACCTAGTACTTTCATGAGATTAATGAGCGAAGTTTTCGTGCTTTCATTGGACGATTTGTAGTAGTTCTTTGATGATATACTGATTTATAGCAAATCTTTGGAAGAACATTTGGAACATTCGTTGTTTTTAATGCTCTCGTGATGCACGTTTGTTTGGTAACCTTGGGAAGTGCACCTTTTGCACCGGCAGTATCTTTCTTGGCTATGTGATGTGGGCGGAACCCTCGTGAAGCGATCTTTCACGCTTGGAAGTCTCAAGGAACGAAGAGCGGCGGAAGAACGAGGGAAAACACGGGAGGCGAGGAGAGATCACAGCCCGACAAAGCGATCACACAAGTGCTAGATTATCGAATGCATAAAGTGATACAAGATCCAAGGACAACAAAGGTAGGATACAAGGGTAGCCGTTCTTCATGAGTCTTGATGAGTCCACCTAGGAGGGTCTTGAATCCGCTTGGGGATCTTCTCCGTGGGGTCCTGATCTCGAAGGAGAAGTAATGAAATGGATGAGCAAAGGCTCTCCTGCGAAATATGAGCAAATCCAAAGCTAACCTCGAAAAGGATGAGAGGAGGGTCTATTATAGTCTAGGTTCTCGAAGGGTAAGTTGGGGGCGAAGCAGTACATGGGCCTCGGCAGGAACCTTCTGCCTTGAGAAGCGGTAATGTGCCGTGCTTAGGCGGTAGTACGCTTTCAGTGATATCTTAGCTATGATGGTGATAATCTATCTGGAGCCGTTCGATCTCGGTTTGGCCGGACTTTGCGGAGTAAGGCGGATGTAAGCGGTAGTGCGCTTGTGATGATAATGGTAGTACAGCTGGGCACAAGGTAATGCAGCTTGCTCGGCTTCTTCTTCCTTCTCCTCTTCCATGCTTGGCCTTGGTCCTGGATCCTCCATGGTCGTCTTGGTTGTACACAGTGTATGCAAGGTCCATGCATGAAGGCGATATGTCTCACATGTGGAAAGTGGCAGTTCGAAGGGTGAGTTCACCTGGGTCCAATGGCGCATAGTCGGTCTCATCTTATGTATCCTTGGGGCTTGGAGAGTGGTTGGAGTGTACATGGGGATGAGCGTGGTATGCTCGCATCATCTCCCCTCCCTTGGGAAAGATCCGACCTCGGATCGTGATCCTCATCACCATGGAAGCGGTTGTCGTGAGCGGACTTGTAGTTGGACGAAGTTGAAGACATGGGCAAATCAAGTAGTCCACGGTGTCGTCGGGATGGTAGACATGCAAAGAGAGCAAACACAAAGCGACACTCGGAAATACAATGGTTAGCCTTATAAAGTGTCCATCATGTAAGAATGAGTCCGTCGGCAAGATTGGTCGTGACAAAGCGCATGAAGCTTATCAAGATGATCTAGAATGAGATGCAAAGCATTCATGGGAACAAATGCAATCATTGTGCACTCAATTGTGTTATGAGTATGAGCAATGCAACCACGGTGCAATATGATGTCATAATGGGATGGTGCATCAAAAGCATGAACATAGCAATGGATGCTCAATATGTGAATGTCATCATGCAATTGATGGTAGGCAATGTGATCATTACGTATGAATATGCCATCAAGAAAGATCACAACAAATTTGCTAAGGAAGTGAACAAGCTCAAATATCATGGATGACATGGGAATACAAGATGCAACAAAGCATCATAATGTGTGTCAATCCATGCATAAGGTGCAAACTTGTGGTGAGAATGATATATCCATCGAGCATGACATGTATGAGCACAATCAACAAATATGGAGATGGTGGTGTACCAATGCTCGATGTCATGGCATGGTGGAATTCGAAGGTGCATCCCTAAGTCTGGCGCTCCTCAATGTGAAGGTCCATGTAGTCGATCTCAAGGTGGGTCCTCCATCCAATAGATGTATCATGTAGACAGTAAGAAGACAACAATGAAAGAGTGACCCATCAATATACAAACTTGAGGATGGCTCAAGGAAAGGAGTTCACCTTTAGTAGATTCTAGAAATGATGGTGTTGCACATTGTATGCCTTCACATGACCAAGTTATGCATATGACATCGCCTTGTGAAACCTCAAAATGAAAGAACATGACAAACACTCGGAAAAACAAATGATTAGCGGAAGTGCAAAACCTATCATTAGTGTGGTAAGATACAACAAGTGTATGCATCATGCTCATCATAAGAAAGTACAAGGGCGTTTCATAGTATGGAGGCATATGATGCAAGAACAACCAAATGCAATAGGCGCAATCAAACAAGCATGCATCACAAGTAATATGTCAAAGTCTCCAAGATCAATAAGCATAGTATGGTTGCACTCAATACAAGTGGATATGGAGAGGCAACTAATGGACAGAGACCATGATCAAGATATATCATGTGAGAGGCATGAGCATATATGTCATCAACAAGAAAGCAAGTAATAGTGGAACATGGGTGATGCAACATAGCAAGCAATCATATCAATCAAGTGAAGCAAGCTAGTAGCAAAGATGCAGCGTACTAGAAGGAATCAAGGCAATCATGTCATGGGTGCAAATATGTGCATGAATACTTCACATGACATGTCACAAGCATGAAGAGCAAGATATGAGCAAAATAGCATCAATAGCATGGGGCACATGATAAACATGGCAAAAGCAACAAGGATCTCCACCAAGCATGCAAATACATAGGAGTAACATAATGGTGAATCATGGGTATATGCAAGCAAGGTCACAATTGCATGGCAAGGCATAGAAGCAAGCATAACATGCAAAGTGAACACGATAGAATGGGCATAAGGTAACAAGTGGTAAATAGCCCAAAGCCGTGTGAGAGCCAAGTAGAAGAGATCTTAGCGTAGTCCTTGCGCAAAGGAATGGAATGAAAGTCCACGTGATCCCAAGTCATCGTTGCTCTCAAGAGCTCGTTAAATCGACTCTTGGGATTGAGAGGTTGACGAGTATCGTGAGTACCTACACAAAACAAAGACAAAGGAAAATTGTGTGTGCGTGGTAGATGTACACATCATCCATCATGATCTTGCGTGCATGTGTGGTTAGCACAAAATAGCCAATGCTCAAATAAATGAGATCGTGATATAGAAACATGTCATCCATCATGATAGGTTTGTTGTTATGTATATAATGGAGACTCAAATTGTGTAATGCATCATGAAAATATGTAGAGCATTGTTATTCATGGAATGCATAAGGTGCAAGCAATTATGTGAATCATGCAAAGTATGGGATGAATTAAAATCTCCTAATGTGTATGAGGAAACTATGGGGTCTCCTCATGAGCATTAATGGATACATCACATGGAGAATATTGACAACATCAAAACAACGCATATTTGGAACAATGTGATCATGGCATGGAATAGTAGATGAATTGCAAATCATGTAAAGGAAGCATGGCAATATCATCAAGAGAAGCAAAATCCAATGACCATCATCTAGTCATCTATGCCATAAGTGCAAATGGGATTTATTTTAATGGGGCATGCATAGTTACTATGTTGAGATTGAAATGAGGCAATATGGGAGATCTCACTCATAGCATATGACAAGTTCAATGGATTGTCAAACATGAAGTGACCAATCAATTTGCACATGATATCCTATGAAGCATAGCATCACAACTAGGCAACTCAACATGCTCATCATCATAATCATCATAAATAGGTAAGTCAAGGCATGAAGAAGTTTCACTAGCATGAAGCATGGTAATGTGGGTCAACATCATGGGAGCAATCGATGGTAAGAGAGTCCACTAGTGGGACAAGAGAAGCACCATCACCTATGTTACCTTTGGGCGTCGCTCATGTGTTGTAGGTGAGGTGTTGAAGATAATCTCATTGTCATCTTTATCTTGATGGAACCATGTGGGGTGTATCCGTCCCTCATGGCCATAAATGCGTCTCAATGTAGGGATAGACTCGTCAGGATAGGCATGTCGTCATGTAGGAGACCTAGCACAAAGAAGAAAACACACTAGGAGTAGAGGTTAAGTCGTTAGAAATCATAGTGGCCTCATGTGCGTGTCAACTACCTCACTCACTAAGTGTTGTGGCTCCTCCTCCCAATATGATGCTCTCACTCGT
Source organism: Aegilops longissima (assembly GCA_021605205.1). NCBI lineage: Eukaryota > Viridiplantae > Streptophyta > Magnoliopsida > Poales > Poaceae > Aegilops > Aegilops longissima. The sequence goes on from JAHIAM010003304.1 coordinate 82,220, forward strand.
ATGGTTGGTGGAGTCACTCAAATGGCGCTCAACCTCACATAGGATGTGTGCATGCTCTCAAGTGTGGGACTAGTGGTGGTCACCTCATCCTCTCATAGGAAATGCTCTCAATGTCACGTATGGTGGAGTCGGTCATGTCACTCATGGGGTGGTGGCTCTCATCACATGGCAATTGGGGCATCTCGATATATGTGGGTCTTTGGAGAGATGTAGGTGCAAATGTCTCCATCCTTGGTCGCGTAGCTTGACTCGAGTATGGGTCCAATGTGGGCGTCGTCTTCATGTTGTTGAAGAGGTTGGCGCGCAAATGTGATGGTCGAAGGATGGCCCTTGCTCGACCGTCTTGTCACCGTCTTGGTGTTGGAGGTCCATATGATGTGGCACCTCATAGCTCGTCTCCATGACGAAGGGAGTTTCCCATGCTCGGCCATCTTCCTTGAGGGGCTTCCGAAGATGGAAGGTCGCCCTCGCTTCGTGAGTGGTCGCCTTGGACTTGATGAAGTCGATGTGAGGCGTACTGCGTGGGAAATGGCGAATGCCGTCGTCAAAGAAGATGCCTTGAGAACACTTGGCGAAGATGCGAAGTGGTTGATGTAGCAATAGCGCCGTCTTGGTGGTGGTCGTCTCGCGGTCTTCTCTTGTGCTTATGAAGCTTCGACTTGGCATGAAGTAGGGCTTGTTGGGACTCGTGCATTTAAGCGTGGAGCATCTTCATGATGATGATGTCGTTGTCGGTTGAGCTCGTAGTAGATGTCGTTAAATCGTGGTCGTGCACATGATGCTTGGAGGTGACTTGTCCTTCATGGCGATGTTGATCACGAATGTGGTGGTACGCCATGTAGATGTGGGCGAGACGATTGCGCTTGCATCGCTTGGCGCTCCGAAGACTTGTGGCTTGAGCGTCGCCGCCTTGAAGATGCGAAGGGAAGAACTTGATCAAGGCGAATCTCCTCCATCCTTGCATCTTGCTCCTCTTTATGTGCGGACTTCTTGTCGAAGTAGTCCCTTCTCCTTGCTTGGAGTGATGAATGTCGATGGAGATGTTCTCGATCGCTCTGCAATCTTGATTGTGTGCTTTGCACTTATCGTTGTAGATCGAAGAGCGGCTTTGGTGATGTAGTTGTTCACGCCGTCGTTGTTGTTGAAGACCGGAGATGAAATGCCTTGCCATCCCACAAGACTCGAGCAAATATGAGTGGGAGAAGAGAAGAACTTATACCAATGTACCTTGACCGATGTTGAAAATGAATCAAGTTCACTCAAATGCGGACAATGAAATAGCACTATTGGTACCAATCCTTGTCGGTTCTCACACCTACACAAGTAAAGCTTATGGAGGAGCTTGGTGAGGATAGTGGCACAAAATTTAATGTAAAATGTTAGCAAGAGTCAATAATGTTGAAAGAGATTCACAAATCATAAGTGAAACAAATGGACCAATAGCAAAAGAATGGCACGGAAACACACACGGATAGATAAATGAATTCGTGCAACCAAGGAATGAGCACAAAATGTGTAATCCACGGAAGCTTCGTGTTGCACAACTCAAGAGAGCCGCTAACGATTGCTCAATAGGCGGATCGACACTTGTGCACAACCTATAAGATGCAAAATGGATAAACTTCTATCCCAAGTATGCTATGTATGTATGGTTCCGGTGTTTCTCTCAAGATGATCCAAGATGATGGGATATGACAATCTTATGTGCAATATGGTATGATGCTATGGCACTTGCTTACAAGCTCTTTGCTCTCTTTCTTTTGCTTAAAGCTTTATTTCTTTTTTCTTCTGGCCACTTTTTGCACAAACCAAGATAGCAATTGTGTATATGAGGAACAAACTTGAGACACAATGGGTGATATGATACCAATATGATATGGTATGGTATGTAATGGAAGGTATGATCACTAATGTGCACAAATAGCGTTGCGGCAATACTCAAATGGCTAGTCTCGATAGGCAAATAGCATAAAAGTAAGGCTAGGGGTTAACAATGCAATGGCAGGGAATATACAATGGAGGATACCACGATACAAAGATGATATGGAGGTTACCGTCCGGTGATGATGGTACGGTGTTCTTGATGTGGATACCAAGATGATGGAGCGCGTCCCTAAGTGGCGAAACACCTTAGGAAGCGGAAAACCGCGAACTCAAAATCTCAACGTCAAATGTCAAAATGGTGGTAGCGGGAATGGTGGTGGTTTGCGCCGCAATGCGGAAGTGGAATGATGGGCTATACGTGTCGGAGTTGAAGTTGCCGTCCCTAAGTAGCGAAACACCTTGGAGACACACCACAACTCGAAAAAGCTCAATCAACAATTGGGTTAAGTTGGGTTGCCGGTGTATGTGGTGGTCGACCTATACGGAAGTTATGGTGGTGGTGGTGGTTGATGAAGATGCAACCGTCCTAAGTAGCCTAAACACCTTAGGAGACTCGAATCACAACTCAAACAACCTCAAATGCAAAGGAACAAAATTGGTTAGATTGCGGAAGTCGGTGGTGGTTATCACGGAGGATGTGGTGGAAGCCCTAGGCAAAGATGCCAAAGTTCACAAAATTTGATGGAGTCAAATGGTAAAGAGTTATATGCTTTAGTGCGTGTGCTACATGTTTGGGAACATTACCTTAGACCTCACGAGTTTGTCATCCATACCGATCATGAAACGCTTAAGTACCTCAAAGGTCAAACTAAATTAAACAAGCGTCATGCCAAAGCGGAGTGAATTCATTGAATCTTTTCCTTACGTGATCAAGTACATTAAAGGGTAAAGAAAATGTAGTTGCCGACGCTTTCACGCATATGCATGCTTGTCACTCAACTTGAATTGAATGTTATTGGTTTTGAGCATATAAAAGACTTGTATGAGCATGATCCATCTTTTGCTTCTCCTTATGCTAAGTGTTTGGCGCATACGTCTTGGGAACAATATTACATCAAGGACGGTTATCTTATGAGAGCTAACAAACTTTGCATTCCGAGTCTTCTCTTCGTTTGCTCCTTTGCAAGAGGCTCATGGAGGCGGACTCATGGGACACTTTGGACGCGACAAGACATTCGCCACGCTCTCCAACAACTACTTTTGGCCCAAGATGTTCCGCGACGTCTCACGCTTCACCAACCGATGTTATACATGTCGCAAAGCTAAGTCTAAAGCTCAATCTCATGGTCTTTACATGCCTCTTCCTATTCCATATCAACCATGGGAAGACATTAGTATGGATTTTGTACTTGGTTTGCCTAGGACTCAAAATGGCAAGGATTCCGTGTTTGTTGTTGTGGATAGATTTTCTAAGATGGCACATTTCATTCCTTGCAACAAGATGAGCGATGCTTCACATGTTGCAAATCTCTTTTGTAGGGAAATCTTGCGACTCCATGGCGTACCAAAGACAATCGTCTCCGATCGTGACGTCAAGTTCTTGAGTTACTTTTGGAAGACCCTATGTGCCAAGCTCGGAATCAAGCTCTTGTTTTCCTCGGCATACCATCCTCAAACCGACGGCCAAACGGAGGTGACGAACCGCACACTATCCACTCTACTTCGTGTCTTGATCAAGAAGAACATCAAGGAATGGGAAGCATGTCTACCCATCGCCGAAATACGCCTACAATCATGCAAGACATTCAATTACCGGCAAGTCCCCTTGAGGTCGTCTACGGTTTCAACCCCTTGTCCCCATTGGACATTCTACCACTTCCTCTCCAAGAGCGCACCAACATGGACGCAAGTGAACGAGCAAGCTACATCAAGAAGATGCACGAAGATACAAGCCACACCATTGGCGCCAAGTACAACGTCAAGCAACAAAGCTCAACGCCAACAAGCAACCCATCGTCTTCAACATTGGTGATCTAGTGTGGCTACACCTTCGCAAGGACCGCTTCCCCAAAGAACGCAAGTCCAAGCTTCTCCCTCGAGCCGATGGACCTTTCAAGGTGCTATGCACTTCTAGCGACAACGCTTACAAGATCGACCTACCTCGAGACAAATACAACGTGGCGACATCTTCAACGTCAAGGACCTCACACCATTCCATGGAGATGAAGCTTTTGATCCGAGGTCGGATCTCTCCCAGGGGGGGGGGAGATGATGCGGAGCATCCCACGATCATCCCCATGCATCGACAACCGTCTCATCAAGAGCCAAGAGGACCCATGACACGAGCTAGAGCTAGAGCTCTCGAGAACGAGGTGACCTCTTTCCTTATTGATATCACATATGATCCACTCGAGACATGGCTACTACCTAAGTCCGATATGCTATGCATGATTAGGTATCAAGGGAACCTCCAGGATGCACACGAGGATGGACAAGCCGCCAAGTCCATGGGCGAAGAGAACCAGAGTCGGGCAAAATCCCTTCCGGCCCCGGACATCCGCCCCGACCCCAACATCCGGCCCTGGAGTTCCCACCTCAACATCATCAAACTGCCCAAGTCTCGGGGCGGGACCTCCGGCGTCCAAGCCCGGACATCCGCCCCAGCCGGATATCCGGCCAAGCCCTGAATCCGGCGCCTCTCGATTCGGCTGAACAGTCGCCCGGCCGGACATCCGGGCTGATGGCCGGACATCCGGCGCCTCATGAAGGCCGGACATCCGGCCCGACGCCGGACATCCGGCCTCGTCACTGCGTAAAGTGCCTCCGGACTTGTCCCTTGTACCCCTTCGCCCGAGACTATATATACTTGATCCCTTCCTCTTTCTAGGGTAGCATTGGATTAGCTCATATTCTTGTGTGAGAGCCTTTGCTCATCCACTTGGCTACTTCTCCTCGAGATCGGGACCTCTACGGAGAAGATCCCCCAAGCGGATTCAAGACCCCCTTCTAGGGTGGACCCCCTCAAGGCCCCCTCACGGAGAAGAACGGCTACCGTTTGTATCGTCCTTTGTTGACCTTGAATCATGTATCTCCCTTTGTGTTCATCGATCTAGCACTTGTGTGATTGACCTCTTGTCGGTTGAGTGACTTCTCTCTCGTTTTCCCCGTGTTTTCCCTCTTGTTCTTCCGCGTGTTCTTCGTAATTCCCCGTAGGATCCACTCCAACGTGAAAGCTCGTCCATGTAGGGTTTCGCCCTACATCAGAAGAGCACCGGACGTCCGGACCTTCCCGAGCCTCCGGACGACCGGAACCCTCCGGACGTCCGATCAAGCGCACCGAGCCAAATCTCGGAAGTCAGAAGAGCTCCGGACGTCCGGACCTTCCGAGCCTCCGGACGACCGGAACCCTCCGGACGTCCGGCCGCCTATCTGCGCCTGATGTATTGGACCGAGTCCATGTATCCCCCACATACCCCTTTCGTGGCCCATGACTATATATACTCCTCCACCTCCTCCTAGTTAGGGTTAGCAATGGTTTAGCTCATATTTTGTGTGAGAGCCTTGCTCATGCACTTGGTTACTTCTCCTCGGAGCTCAGGACCTCTTCGGAGAAGATCCCCCAAGCGGATTCAAGACCCCTTCAAGGGAAGACAATCAAGACCTCCTCACGGAGAATAATCGGTTACCTCTTGTATCGTCCTTTGTTGGATTTGGACCGTGTGATCTCTATGTGTTCTTGGAACTAGCGCATGTGTAATCGAATCTTGTTGGTTTGAGTGATTCTCTTGTGTTTTCTCCGTGGTTTCCCTCGTGCTCTTCCGCTCGTTCTTCGTGTTCCTCGCAGGGATCCTCTCCAAGCGTGAAAGATCGTCCACATAGGGTTCTGCCCTACATCGATTGTGCCATCTTGGCCTTCATCCACGGCGACGATGGCGAGATGATCGAGCATGGGATTTTCCTTCGGTCATGGAGGAGAGTGATGATGTGCCATCTTCGCCTTCATCCATGGCGGCGGTGATGAGATGGTTGAGTATTTCACCTCGACCCGCGACGACGTATGATGACTTGAATGACTAGTGCCACCATATTGAGTGAGAGTGACTTCACCACTAGCCCCATATATGACGAGTTGCCACAAATCCCGTGTGAGGAGGCGAACACCCATCACTTGAGTGAGATGAGTGACTCCACCATATGTGACTTTGAGTGCACCTACTTTGAGGGAGTGAGGGAACCACCACATAGAGAGAGTGAGATAGTTGATAGGTCTAGTGAGGCCATTTGCATTTCTAACAACTTGACCTCTACCTCTATTGTGTCTTCTCATTTGGTGCTAGGTTCCATTTATGATGACGCGCCGATCCTTGACGACTTCGTCCTCCCTTTGGACAAGACGATGGCCATGGTGGAATACGATGCACCCCCACATGGTTCCATCAAGATGATGATATTGAGCACCATTTGGTCTTTCCGACCTCACCTACAACACTTGAGTGGAATGACAAAGGTAACAAAGGTGACGGTGATGCTCTAGTCCCACTAGTGGACATTCATGAGATTGATTGCTTGCATGATGTTGATCCACCTAGTACCATGATTCATGCTAGTATGATTTCCCCATGTGATGATTTGCCCATTTATGATGAATATGATGATTCTCATGTGGAGTCTATTAGTTGTGATGCCATGTTACTGATGAGGACATGGCTACCACAGTTACACCCATATCCCTTGCTGTTTTACATCTTGGAACAATTGCTAGAGCTCGCATACGCCAATTAAATTATCAGGTACTTTTGTTTCTTGGTAATCTTTCTAGTGTTCATGAGAATATGATGCTGCCTAACTTAGATACATTTGTGTTGCTTGCAATTGAAGGGCCTAGAACAGACAAGAAGGATGAACATTGGAGCATCATCAAGCACGGAGATGAAGGTGCGTGCGAAGAGAACAAGAACCGAGGTTCAAGTGGAGATTTCCGGACTTTGAAGCCACCATGATGACATACAAGACGATGGACGAAATATACAAGATGGCCTTTCATAAATTTCGTCCATAGCTTATTATTGGTGTTGCGCCACCTTATTTTGGGCCAGGCCCATGTAATATATCTTTAGAGTCCAAATTGTAGGGAAAACGACTTAAGAGGTGTTTTAGTCCCACCTTGCCAAGGGTGGACAAAATCCCCTCTCTTTTCCCTATAAATATAGCCCTTAAGGCATCGTTTATACTTGGGTTTTGTTTAGATGAAAAGTTCGCCATAGCTGCAACTTCGCGTACTTCGTTTGTGTTCAACGACCAGACAAAGGCGTCACAGAACCCCACCTTGATCAATAAAGCTTTCATCTTATATTCGCAATATCCAGATTGCAATCTCAGTTTCTTGCTTGTTCTTCGTTTGCTCGCAGGAAACAGGCCCTCGTGGTCGAGTTGATCGTGCTCGGCGTGGTCAATAACCCTCGGAAGTTGGTTTAGCGATTGCTAAGGCGCGGACGTCTCGCACGTTCGTAGTCGGATCGTCAAGGTCGACTCCCACGAAGCGATAGCCACCATCTCATCGAAACATCGGGACACCTTTGCCTCTATCAAGTGGTATCAGTTTTCAGGTTGCTCGGTGAGATTTTCGAGTTTTTCATAGTTTAGATCGCATTTGTTCTTCATACCTAGAGTCCTAAAACAAGCCACAAAAAAAAGTTAGACTAGTTCATCCATGTCCTAGACGATCGAGCCTTTTGCTATTATCAATTACTTTTTGCATTGTTGATTTTTCGGTTGCATCGTGTGTCGAGTTGCTGGTTTTTAGTGTCTAGGTTTTTAGAGTTTCGAGTTCTAGTCACGTTTTTGTTCACACCGCATCCACGAACACCAACCACTGCAACTTATTTGTTTCGTCAGCATCACCATCATCCATCCGCTGTTTTGGTTTGTTCTTGTCTTTGAGCATCAGAAAAGATTGAGAACAGAGCCCAAGGAAAAAGAGTTTTGAGAGAGAGAATCGGCTAAGAAGTTTGGATCAAGGAGAGATATCAGAATACACCAGCGCAGCAGTCCATGCTTCTTGGGATTAGGCGATACCAAAAACCAGTTGTCAAATCTAATTCAGTTGTTAAAAAAAAGTTGTTCACCGATTGGAAGAAGAGGAGGACGTGACTTGGAAGGACTTCTTTTCGGTTTGGGTTCCAAGAAAAGGTTCACGTGGGGTGGAGCTCTAGCCATCCACGTTTGCGGGATTTTTTTTTTGGACTGATCCACCGTGAGATAAAGAAAGGCAAGTCCAATCAGCCTATTACAAAAATAATTAAATGGTTCGGTTGGTCTGATTTGGATTGATCCCTTGGAATTCGTGAGTATCTGTGCCTACTATAAAGGAAGGAAACGTGAGATCTGGAAGGAGTAGTTTGTTTTGGCAAGTTTGGATTCCCAACGAAAAAAAAACCTGCCGTTTGCTCTCTCCACGCAAAGAGATAAGGAAAGTGCAGATTGGTTTGTTTATTTGGCAAGGCTCCTTTCATCTCGTTTTGGAGATTGTGCTCTAAAAAAAAAGTTGCCTTGTTACTTTTGAGCCGGAAAAGGGGAGAGGAGCATGTTCAGATCTGTTGCCACGTATAAGGAAAGTAAATTTGCTTATTTGGAAGGGTTGGATTGGCGCATAATAAAAAATCAGATCGAATCCTCCTAGTTTGGTAACTTTGGATCAGAAAAAAAAAAGATTGGCTCGACCAAAAAAAACTAAAAGAAGAACGTGGGAAATAAAAGAAATCCATACTTATTCGGAAGAGAAGGAGAGCAGATTCGTTTGGGAGAAGTGGAAAAATTGTTTCCTTTTGAGTCCTTCTAGGCATTCACGTTTTGGAAAGACAAGAAGAAAAAAAGGCAACTGCAGATCTGCTGTTTGTTTGGGATGAAGTAAAAAAAATAATAAGAGGAAAGTGGGACCAGTTCGGTTGCGTTTTTGGGGCGTGATCCCCTCCCACGTGGGTTGTGTTACTTTGGATGGAACTTAAAGCGCGAAGGAAAAGGAAAGTCGATCCATAAAAAAAAGGGCTGATTCGGTAGAGATTTCTGAGGAAAATAAAGAGGGCGTACATTTTTTTAAGGAGATTTAGAAGGAAGGGAAGTGTCACGTGGATTTTGTGGCCTTGGATCATTCCATTGGAGAGTTTAAAGGAAAGAGTAATTGTCCGATTGCCAAAAAAAAGAGCAGGTGTTTGGAAGGGAATATAGTGCTGATATTTTTGGTTCGGTTGGAGAGTGGACTTTCAAAAAAAAAAGAACATGTGGCTAGTAATGCTACTACTTGGATCGTGGTGAGGCAAAAGGAAAAAAAAGTTAAGTGGCTTGCTAGCACTACTTGTTTGTATATCCTCTTTTGATCTAGCCCTCATTATTTTCATTTTGGTTCGGTCGTGAATTTTCATCTGTGTCTTAGGCTTGCGTCTCTAGTGCAGTCTAGCCTAGGACCAGCACTCACCACTTTGAGCAATTTTCAGCTTGCATTAATTAACGTGGTTGTAGCATTTTTCCCACATATATAAAGCCAACCCAGCTCCACATATTTCTACATCGTGCATACACTCGTTCACCTGGCAATCACTTTACCCAACTCTTGGAGTTATTTGACACCGCTGGTTGCTGGTCACCACCTGCTGCATGGTAAGAATTTGTAAGACTTTGATTTGCTATCTTGTGACCGCTTTACCACCACATCCCGATAGTTCATAGGAACATTATTCTTGGATTTTGTTTCTTGTTTCTACTAATCATGGCAGGTTCGAGTCAGTTGGGCTTCATCGATCGTGGGAGACGTGTCATCACCTCGGAAAATGCAACCACCATCACAAGAGTTACAAAGACATCATAATGCACACAAACAGGTTCTTGTTTCCATGCCACCTTTTCATGGTCGTTTTAAGCCTGATTTATATATTGAATGGGAGTTTGAAATAAATGCTATATTTGCTTCCCATAATTTTTACGAGCATGAAAAAGTTAAGGTCATGTTGGTACTTTCACTGGTTATGCTTTAGTTTGGTGGAGCGAATATTGTAGGTTACACCCGATTATATACCTATTACTTGGCATGATTTAAAACTTGTCATGAGAGATAGATTAAATCGATGTTTATTATACTCGTGGCATGCTTAAAAACTACAACATTTAAAACAAGGTAGCAACATGTAACAAAATATTATGATGATTTACAAACTACCTTGTTGCACTCCTTTTAGACTAAACGAAGATGATTTTATGGATAGATTTTGGGGCGGATTAAACCGTGATATTCAGGAGATACTAATTCATGAAGAGTGTTATCCTATGGACCGTGTGTTTCGTCTTGCTTGCAAAGCTGAACAGGAAATACAACGACGTGTTGCCCACAAGGAGAACAAGTGCAAGGAGTACATTCCAAGCGATGATACGGTTGTTCCTTCCACTGCTAGGCGTACTATGACAACCACATCCATTTGTGTGAGGACTACATCACCTCCACCATGTGACACATCACCTTTGAGAGTGCCTACATCATCTGAGTCGATCGTAATAGGTAATGACAAAGGTACCGATCTTCCACCTCCACATGTGTATGATACTTGCCTTGTCAATTTAAATGCACCATGGAATGAGCTACCCACTACTTTGATCACACCAGTTATTTTAGAGGATTATGTTGATGATTTGACTTTGCCATGTGATCAAACAATTTTGAGTGAACCCATTGAATTAAATATTGATGCAAAAGAATCATGTGAATCAGGGAATAAATCATATTTGGATCAAATATGTTTGAAAATAATTGTGACAATGTTTAATCATTTTGATATGACCTCTAATCTTGGTGATGGTTCATCAATGTTGGGATGGTTTAATGATAAGCATTGTCAATCTTTTGATATGAATAAGAGCTTCACTTATATGTGCAAACTGAGTTGCAATATTTTCATGCCTTTGACTTCTTGTGATAATATATTGGCTTTATATTTCACGACTTTTGAAGGGTGCTCTTGTATAACCATGTCACATGTACTAACCGAGATCAAGAAAATGGATGACATATACATATACAACGTGTACACCTTGTCTCTTTTGTTGGCCACATTTCAGACTAAGCACCGCCGAGGGCGGCTTTGTTTTCAAGAAGGGAGGATGATGAGGACATGGCTACCACAGTTACACCCATATCCCTTGCTGTTTTACATCTTGGAACAATTGCTAGAGCTCGACATCGCCAATTAAATTATCGGTACTTTTGTTTCTTGGTAATCTTTCTAGTGTTCATGAGAATATGATGCTGCCTAACTTAGATACATTTGTGTTGCTTGCAATTGAAGGGCCTAGAACAGACAAGAAGGATGAACATTGGAGCATCATCAAGCACGGAGATGAAGGTGCGTATGAAGAGAACAAGAACCGAGGTTCAAGTGGAGATTTCGGACTTTGAAGCCACCATGATGACATACAAGGCGATGGACGAAATATACAAGATGGCCTTTCATAAATTTCGTCCATAGCTTATTATTGGTGTTGCGCCACCTTATTTTGGGCCAGGCCCATGTAATATATCTTTAGAGTCCAAATTGTAGGAAAACGACTTAAGAGGTGTTTTAGTCCCACCTTGCCAAGGGTGGACAAAATCCCTCTCTTTTCCCTATAAATATAATATAAGGCATCGTTTATACTTGGGTTTTGTTTAGATGAAAAGTTCGCCATAGCTGCAACTGGCGTGCCGTTTGTGTTCAACGACTGGACAAAGGCGCCACAGAACCCCACCTTGATCAATAAAGCTTTCATCTTATATTCGCAATATCCAGATTGCAATCTCAGTTTCTTGCTTGTTCTTCGTTTGCTCGCAGGAAACAGGCCCTCGTGGTCGTTGATCGTGCTCGGCGTGGTCAATAACCCTCGGAAGTTGGTTTAGCGATTGCTAAGGCGCGACGTCTCGCACGTTCGTAGTCGGATCGTCAAGGTCGACTCCCACAGAAACGATAGCCACCATCTCATCGAAACATCGGGACACCTTTGCCTCTATCAGTTACATAGGATTTCTTGTGACAACTCTTTAGGTCACATCATGTTTGATAATCCGCTTGACTTGTCATATGCTATGCATGAGATACACCATATGTCTTATTTGCAATCTCTTCATAGTGACTATGCATATGCCATTAAAATAAACCCAATTTGCACATATGGCATAGATAACAAGCCCATGGTTATTGGCATTTGTTTTTCTTGTGATGATAGTGATATGCTCGCTTTGCATCATTTATCTCATAATGCCATGCCATGACCACCTAACCGGATACGCATTGTTTTGGATGTTGTCCATTTTCTCCATATGATGTTTCCGATATTGCTCATGAGACCCCCATAGTTTCCTCATACATGTTAGGAGAATTTGATCCATCCCATTCATTGCATGATCCCAATACTTGTGTGCACCATATGCTCCCCATGAACAAACATGCTATTGATGTGCCATATACTTGCATTCTCAATTTGTGTCCCCATCGTGTCATACATAATAACTATTCTTTCATGATGGATGACATGTTCTTATACCATGCATCAAATTTCTTTGAGCGATGCTTATCTTGTGCTAACTCACGTGCACATACACATCATGATGGATGATGTGTACATTTACCACGCCGCACAATTTCTTTGGTTTGTGTCTCTTTTGTGTAGGTACCCATGAATACTTGTCAACCTCGCAATCCCACGAGTTGACAAAACGAGCTCTAGAGAGCAACGATTATTCGGGAAACCGTGGATTGCCTTTCCCACCGCTCTCTTCACGCGAAGTCTTCACGCATCTGATGTAGGGCGGAACCCTAATCGGAGATCTTTCACGTTTGGAGGGGATCCTACGAGGGAAACACGACGAACAAGCGGAAGAACACGGGGAAACACACACACAAGAGGAACACTAAACCGACAAGTATCGATCACACAAGGGCTAGATCATCGAACACATAAGGTAGCACAAGATTCGAAATCAACAAAGGAAAGATACACGAGTAGCCGTTCTTCTCCGAGAGGAGGTCTTGATGGGGTCCACCCTAGAAGGGGGTCTTGAATCCGCTTGGGGGATCTTCTTCATAGAGGTCCTGAGCTCCGAGGAGAAGTAACCAAGTGGATGAGCAAGGCTCTCACACAAACATGAGCTAAACCAATGCTAACCCTAGAAAGGTGGGGAAGAAAGAGTATATATAGTCTAGGGGGCGAAGGGGTACAAGGGCTGCGGCCCCAAACGAAGTCAACGCACAGGCGTCGGACGTCCGGAGGTCACCGGTCGTCCGGAGGCTCGAGGGTGTCCGGACGTCCGGAGGCCTTCGGACATCCGTAGATTCGGCTCGGGAGCACATCGATCGGACGTCCGGAGGCTTTCGGGCGTCCGTAGATTCGGTTCGGGCGTGCGTCGGTCGGACGTCCGGAGGCTTTCGGACGTCCGTAGATTCCATTCGGGTGCCCAGCTGTCGGACGTCCGGAGGACGTCGGTCGTCCGTGGCCTGGGAGTTCGCCGAACGTCCGGACGTGGTCGGACGTCCGATGCCTGTAGCTGCAGCATCCTTTCTTCTTCTTCTTCAACATGCTTGGGGTCCTCGTCGTCTTGGCTCTTGGAAGTAGTTGTTCCTTGGCTTATCTCCATGTACCTGATTATACATAAGGTTTCCGAATGAGGTAGTAGCCAAGTCTCGTGAGTAGGAGGAGGGAGTTTGGAGAGGAGCGAGTTCACCTTATCTTCGATAGCCTTAGCTCGGGCTCGCATCATGGGTCCACGTGGTGTTGAGGAAGATGTAGGTGCGTCCATGGGGATGAGTGAGGATGCTCGCATCATCATCTCTTCTACATGTCCCTCACTTGGCTATGGGTTGTTGTCCATTACATATTATATGCCCATCTTGCCATGTTCACTTTGCATGATATGCCCATTCCTATGCCTTTTCCATGCATTTGTGACCCATGCTTTGCTTTACACATGATGATTGACTCTCATACTTTTATGTGTATTTGCAAACTTGGTGGAGATATTGCTTGTTGTTGCCATGTTCCATTTGTGACCCACCCCTATGATGATACTATGATCTTGCTTTGTGTTCGTGCTTGTGATATGTCATGTGCATTGTCTATGCCTATTATTTGCTCACATGACATGATTGCCATGATTTCCTCTAGTGTGTTGCATCTTCGCTCCACTAGTTTGCACGACATGATTGATATGCTTGCTTGTGTTGCATCAACCATGATTCATACTTGCTCATTTCATGCGGTTGATGACAACCATCTACATGCTTTGCACATGATTGTTGTTGCTTCTTGTCATATATCTCTATGTGTTGCCTCTCTCATGCTAGATGATTTGCCATGTATTGAGTGCAACTATGCCTTTAGCCTTGATAACGAGTTTGCCCCCATAGCATTCTCACATATTTTTGGAGATTTTGACATAATTCTTGTGAAGCATGCTTGTCTTACTTCTTTGCACCATATACCTAGTGCCATGAATATTGCCAATGTTGCATCATCTTATTCATGCACTTGTGCTTCTAATGGTTATGTGCAAAAGATGAGAACCATCATGATGGATGATGTGTTCATCTACCATTCGTGACACGTTCTTTATTTTGTTTTGTGCATGTGTAGGATACTTGGACTTTGTGTCGACTTCCACTTCCGTGAGTTGACCATTCGAGCTCTTGAGAGCGAGCCTCATACATTCTACCACGAATCGCTTCTACACGCATTTGCTTCCACTTGGCATTGCGAAGAATGCACAAGGACACGCCTTCAAGGTGACATCCTTCTTGAGCTTGGATATTGTGGATCATACTTCATGTGTTGCTTGCACCATTTGCACGCATGCTCGAGATATTGCTTTCACCCATGATTGCCACATTTCCATGCTTCATGACATATATACCTTGTGTGTTGCATCCAGTTTATGGACTACTTGCTACTATCATATGGTTGGTTGCACCAATATCATTTCCTCACATATGCCATGTCCCTTTGCTTGTCACATGATTCACTTGATTGCCTCACACATGATGAACAATTGCTCTGTCTATTGTGTTGAGTGCCACTCCATCTTCACTACACCCTATGCACATTATGCTGGATTGTCTTGCACTTGTCACATGTGTTTAGACACTTCATTTTACTTGGTGTTGTGAATGATTCATATGCCTACCATAGACCTTTCATTGAGCAATTTATGAATGCTTGCTATGAACTTGAGGTAGATGCTTATTCTCTTGACACACATGTTTGCATCTCTACCTCCCATTTACATGCTTGTCCCCATGATATCTTTGATTGTGCTCAATTTATGTGCTTACATGCCATGTCACAATCCTTTGTCACACCATTTGCTATGCTTGATGACGACACTTGTTTGGTGAATCACCTCTTGAATGCTTGGTTTTGCACTAACACTAACCACATTTGTTTTTCCAAGTGTTTGTTCCATTTGCTCCTTTTGAAGGAATCACAAGGCAGTGCGACCTTTGGAGAGTGCCCATTTCGAGCTACTAGGCGGCGAGTGCTTGGTATTGACCACGTCGACACGGCACCGCCATCTCTTTCCCATGGTGATTTGGTTTTCGATCCGAGGTCGGATCTTTTCCAAGGGGAGGGATGATGCGGAGCATCCACGGTCATCACCATGTCAAGAGTTCGTTTGGCAAGTGACACGTCGACCTCTACTTCTCATACATAAAGGTGAATCTTCTCCTTTACGTGTTCACTTGACCCCTTCGAGGATGGTATACTACTTGACACTCCACTCGTGTGCATGCATAGGTATTGCGGAACTTCACGACGGCGAGGAGGAGTGCAAGCGCTAAGGAACACCTACACCATCCGCGAGAAGCACAGGAGAAAGCGGAAAAAGAGGGATGCGGAGTCCCGGCGGCGGACGGCCGGAAGCCACCGGACGTCCGACACTCTCCGATGGCAGACGAGCAGCGACCATCGGACGTCCGACAAGTACCAGGAACCGGACGACCGAAGCCGACCGGACGACCGGCACCTCCTGTCCAGAGCCAAAACGTCGGAAGTCCGACGCCCTCCGGACGTCCGGACCCCCGCGAGCGATCGGACGTCCGACACTGCCTGTGTGCAGCCGGGCCTTTGGCCTTGTATCCCTCTCCCACTTACCCCTTCGTGGCTTAGACTATAAATAGACCTTCCCCTCATCCTTTCAAGGGTTAGCAAAGTGATAGCTCATTTGTATGTGAGCTTTGCTCCTACCTTCCTCTACTCTTGAGAGAGAGAGAGAGACCACTACTCCATTGGAGGCCAAGACCTCCATCTAGGAGAAGATCCTGCGGGATATATCATCAAGACCCCCCTCTTGGGCGGACCCCTTCAAGACCTCCTCATGGAGATGAACTTTACCTTGTATCTTTCCCTTTGTTGTTCATGTACCTTGATAGAGGCGACGGTGTCCCGATCTTTCGATGAGATGATAACTATCGATTTGGTGGAGACGACTTTGACGATCCGACTACAAACGTGCATGACGTTGCGCCTTAGCAATCGCTAAACCAACTCCGAGAGGTTATTGACTACGCCGGAGCACAATCAACCTGACCACGAAGGTCTATTCCTGCAAGCAATCGAAGAACAAGCAAGAATATGATAAAGCAATCTGAATATTGCGAGTATATATGAAGTATTGATAAAGGTGGGGATCCGTAAGCAGTCTTGGTGCAGTCGTTGGACACAAGCGAAGTACGAAGTTGCAATGGCTAACTTTAACTAAACAAATCCCAAGGAAAAAGCTACTAGATGGATCTATTTATATAGGAGCAGGGTGGCGGCCAAGGAGGTGGGAGGACGTCCCAAGGCAGCCTAACACTAACCCTAGGTCATACAAGGCCAATGGGCCCAAGTGGAGGTGACGTAACACCTTTGGACTTGTAGTTTGACTCGGATTCTGCTGCAGACATCAGATTGTTTCGTCCATAACTCAACGCTCGGACGGATTTTAAGGTGATTCAGTTGGGTTGGAAAAGCGCACGAAATCTATTTTCCAACAAAAAAGAATCAACCAATTTGGAGTCCGTATGAAAAAGTTATTGACGTTTTGAATCAGGTATGTCATGCGGTCCGAATCTGAGTCGAACGTGAGAGACTTGGACTCTATCTTCTCTTGGGCCAAAAGTGACGTGAGAGAACTTTTTGAACAGCAGGTAAACATCTCTTTCTCCCTTATCTTCATATGTGGATTGTACAAATGTCCCATACACCTGCAATTAGACATGGCACAAAAGTTTGTGAAGTATTTTTGCCCTGGATGACATAAATAAATTATTGCATAGTTTGCATTAGAAATCACCTCACAAATATACATGTATGCAATATTTTTGGTCGTATCCAAGGTAATAATGTCCTCATCATCCTCCCCTTCTTGAAAACAAAGCCGCCCTCGGCGTTGCTTAGTCTGAAATATGGCTAGCAAAAGAGACAAGGTGTACATGTTGTATATGTATATGTCATCCATTTTTACTTCCCTTGATTTTTGCACATATGACACATGAATAGATGAGTAACTTGCATACTTCATAAAATCTAAAGCCAAAACATTATCACAAGAAGTAAAAGGCATGAAAATATTACAAATCAGTTTGCACATATAAGTGAAGCTCTTATTCATTTCAAAAGATTGACAATGTTCATCATTAAACCATCCCAACATTGGTGAATAAACCTTATTTGCATCAAGTTTACATGCTACAACATGCTTAAATAAGCAAACATGCAATAAGTCATTCGACACAGAATCATCACCAAGATTAGAGGTCATATCAAAATGATTAAACATTGATTCTTTTGCATCAATAGTTAATTCAATGGGTGCACTCAAAATTGTTGGTATTTCAGTTGTTTGATCACATGGCGCATTCATGATAGTATCAAGATTCTCTAAAATAGGTGATGTGCTCAAATCACCAGTTAACTCAACACATGATGCATTCAAGTTAACTAGGGATGCATCATTCTCATGTGAAGTTATATCATTAATACCTTCTTTGTTACCTTGTTGCAAAGAGCGTAGCTGATGTAGGTGCGGGCCTTGATAATGCACCATACACTTGAGATGATGTCGCTCACAATCTGGGGTGGGGCTGCTCTAGTAGGTGCAACGGTGGAGGAACCAACTGCGATGGTGAGCATGAACTGGAATAGTAGTTGTTGTAGTCACCCAATGCATCCTCTGTAGCTGTCTCTCAAAGGTACAAGCGCGAACATACATACCAATAATGGAGCGAGGAATATAGTGAAATCTTGCACGGATATCATGGTTCAAACCACCAAAAATCTATTCATTGTATCATCCTCAGATTCTTCTATGTCACAATGATGCATATAAGATTTGAACTCTTTGTAGTAAGCATGAACAGTGTTCTTGCCTTGTTTTAATTGTTCAAATTTGCGAAGCAATTCACGATGATAGTAAGGAGGGAAAAATTGTTGTCTCATTACATCTTTCAAAACTTTCCAAGTTGTGGGTTGGTTATCAATGTTTTTCTTACAATGTACACTCCACCAAGCGAAGCAAAACCAAGTAAATGCTCTAGTGGTAGCTTGTACTCTCTCAAGTTCGAAAAATCATGGTGACTAAAACTTCTTCTAATTCAAGCTCCCAAGCTAGATAAATAGCAGGATTAAATCTACCCTCAAATGATGGTAAAGACATAACCTGACCATATGCTTGTGTGTGTTGTCCCAACTCTCGTGATGGTGAAGATGTGTCCGTCCAAGAACTTCTATCTCCGGAACCTGTCATGATTAGTAGAAACAAGAAACAAAATTCAAGAAAAATGTTCCTATGAACTACTAGGATGTGGTTGTAAAGTGCTCACAATAAAGCAAATATCAATATCTTACAAGTTCTTACCATGCGGCGGTGGTGACGAGGCAACCAGCGGTGTCAAGTAACTCGAAGATTGTGTAAAGCGATTGCCGATGGAACGTCGTATGCACGGTGTAGAAATATGTGGAGCTGGGTTGGCTATATATGGTAGCAAAAATCGGCAATAATCAATTCAAAGATGCAATGTTGAATAAGCGCTCAACGATTTGATCTTGTCTGGTCCTAGGCTAGACCGGACTAGACACGCGAGCCTAGAACACTAATGAGGTCACGCGTAGCACAACTAGCATCAATGAAGGATAATAAGTAGCTCTGGACAGCAAGATATAAGTGAAGATCACAACGGCAGTAAAGATAATGATGAAAAACAACTGCCAAGCAGGATATACAACAGCTCTCTCTCCAATTTTCTTCTTGACAAGTTTGAGCCAATTTTCTGATAACTTTTTTCAAAGAATGCTACTAACTCAAGCTTTCCAATGCAAAAAGAATCACTCAATTACGAGTTGATATGAGGAGTCAAAAAATTCTAAAACTGGTTTGAAAAACTGGAATAAGCTGCGTTCACGAACTTTGGAGGGCAAAAAGACCTATTTAGAAGCCGATTTTGAGGTGCCAAATACTGAACTAGCTTCTGCAACTATTTAGATGCGGCTCGTCTCTAGCTTTGATTTTAGTACTCACGGAGCCAAAACGGACTTCGTATGAGGAAGTTATGCCTGTTTTACTGAACAGTGCACAAAACAGATTCCAATCCGAATTCAGCTACGAGATTGAGTCTAGATAGATCCGAACTTTGTTTTTTTTTCTTCTCTCTTTTTTCTCACACTTATTTTTCTTTTTCTTTCTCTCTTTTTTTCTCGACTTTTTTCTTTTACTTTTTTTCTCTTTTTTCTCTCCTCTTTCCAAACAAACTAGATAAGATGCAGATTGGATCAAGTGAAGATGTGAACGATTTCAACTATGGTTATGACAATGAGCGGTGGGTAGCACGTGGTGGAAATTGATGGATGGATGGTGGTCAGCGGAAGGATAACGATGCAGCGGCGGCGTGACTAATGTGAACAGAACTCGAAACTCTAAGCGAACTAGACACTAAGACCAGCAACTCGACACGACGATGCAACCGATAATTCAATAATGCAAACAATGAAAAGAAAACTGCAAAGGCTCGATGGCTTGGACAAAGGATGAATAGATCTAACTTTTTGTGTCTTTTCTTGGACAATAGGTAAGAAAATAAATCTAATATAGGGATAATTGGAAATTCTCACCGAGCAACCTGAAAACTGATACCACTTGATAGAGGCGACGGTGTCCCGATCTTTCGATGAGATGATAACTATCGATGATGAGGACATCAATACCATTGTTACACCCACAGCCCCTACTGCTACATATACTGGACCAATTACTAGAGCTCGCGCACGCCAATTAAATTATCAGGTACTTTCGTTTCTTGGTAATGATTCTAATGTTCATGAGAATATGATGCTGCCTAAATTGGATACATTTGTTTTGCTTACAAATGAAGGCCCTAGCTTGGAGAAGGATGGACATTGGAGCAAGAACAAGCATGGAGATAATGCTATGCTAAGGGGAACAAGAACGGAGTTACAAGTGATGATTTCAGGACTTTGAAGCCACCATAATGGATGCATGAAGCCTTGGACGAAATATACAAGATGCTACTTCATAAATGTCGTCCGAGGCTATTCTAGGTGCTGCGTCACCTTATTAGTGGGCCAGGCCCATGTAATTTCGAAATACTTAAGTATAGGCTGTTTTAGAGTCCGTATGTGTGGGGAAACAAGAGTTAGGGTTGATTTGGACCCCTCCACCAAGGGCCACGAAATTCCCCCTCTTCCTCCATATATACAGCCCTTAGGGTACCGTTTAGACCTTGGGTTTTGTTTAGATTAAAAGTTCGCCATAGCTGCAACCCGCGTGCCGTTTGTGTTCAACGACCGGACAAAGCGCCACAGAACCCCACCTTGATCAATAAAGCTTTCATCTTATATTCGCAATATCCAGATTGCAATCTCAGTTTCTTGCTTGTTCTTCGTTTGCTCGCAGGAAGCAGACCCTCGTGGTCGTTGATCGTGCTCGGCGTGGTCAATAACCTCTCGGAGTTGGTTTAGCGATTGCTAAGGCGCGGCGTCCTCGACGTTCGTAGTCGGATCGTCAAAGTCGACTTCCTCCAAAGCGAAAACCAACATCTCATCGAAGGCGGACACCTTTGCCTCTATCAAGTGGTATCAGATTTTCAGGTTGCTCGGTGAGATTTTACAGTTTTTCGTAGATTAGATCGAGTCTGTTCTTCATACCTAAAGTCCACGAAAAAGCCACAAAAAAAATAGGGTTAGTTCATCATATCCGAACCAATCTGAGCCTTTGCATAATCTTTTTAGGGTTTTTGCTTTGTTGAATTTGCGGTTGCATCGTCGTGTCAAGTTGCTGGTCTTAGAGTCTAGTCTTTTAGAGTTTGAGTTCGGTCATAAGTTGTCACGCCGCCGCCAAGACCATCATCATCGCCTTGCCACAGCTACGAATCCGTATCCATATAACAACACCAATCCGTATCCATATACCACCACCGCTACCATATACCACCACCGCTGTCATATACCACCACCATATATCCACCACCAATCCGAGTTCCTTGCATATTAGGTTTGTTTTCGAGATCCATCTAGTTTCCGATTTTTGTTTTCCTTGCGGAGTAGGTTTCGAAACCACCCTCCGTTTAGGCCCAAAATTTTCGAAGCGCACTTGTCGAAAAATTTTCGGCTATCCTGTTTTTAAGTGTTTCTAAGTGTATTGAGGCGATCGCCGTTATAGAAAGTTTTTTGACCCGTTTCAGTTTTTGGGTCCGGCAATCGAAAAAAAAATTTTGGTCGAAAAATTTCGTGCCCATCCTGTCGGTTTGACACGGAAGAGTTTTGAGACACTCGCCATTATAGTGATTTTCGCAAAAAAAAAAAAGAGCAGCCCAAAAAAAAAAAAAAAAAAAAAAAAAAAGCGAAAAAATTTTATTCAGAGTGTGCTTTTCCGTTGTTTCCGTGCAGCGCCGTTATTTTGTTAGTGTTCTAGGCTCGCGTCTCTAGCACGGTCTAGCCTAGGACCAGCACAAGATCCGTCGTTGAGCGTTTATTCAACTTTGCATCTCTGAATTGATTATTCTTGACCCTTTTGCTACCATATTATAAGCCTTCCCAGCTCCACATACATCTACATCGTGCGTTTGACTCTCCCCGGTAATCGCTCTATCCAAGCTTTGAGAGTTTTGACTACATCGGTTGCCGATCACCTTTCTTCTTGGGTAAGAACGGTAAGAATTTGAGATTTGCTTGACGGATTTGTGACTGTCCACCACACCACCACCACCACTTCCTAGTAGTCCGTCGAATCATATTCTTGTGTATTTCTATTGCTGCTAACCATGGCAGGATCACAAGCCGATTTAGAGGCCGACCGGGAGAACATGACAAACAAAGCGCTACATGATAAGTTTCAACAAATGATGAGTGGGCAGGTGGACGATGTGCTAAATAGATTTGAAGAGGCCATGGAGAAGATAGATGGCATTGAGAAGGCGTTGAAACAAAGCTCGATAACAAGTTTAATGAATTGCTCAAGCGTCTACCACCACCACCACCGGCTGCACCTAACGCACCTCTACTACAACAACATGGACTACCTCCACATCGAAACAGCCCTCCGCCGAGCTTCCGTGTCCCTCTTCACTGGCCAAGCTGCTGGTGCTGCTTTGTTGATATACGTGGCTCCTGCTGCTGCGGTGGGGAGGATGATTATGTAAGAGCTTACGAGGATGAGGTTGATCAACATCGAACTACGTGCAACCACCAGCACCACAACCACCAGGTCGTCCACATGCAAATAATGGCAATGTTGGGCTCCCCTTCAGTGCGAGATCATGACCATCTCCTAAACTGAAATTGAATATTCCACCATTTGAGGGTAGATATGTTCCTGATATATATCTTACTTGGGAGTTAGAAACTGAACAACGATTTACATGTTTACAATATCCCGAGGAGAGGCGTGTTCTGCTGCTGTTTGTGCTTTCACTAGCTTTGCATGTGTTTGGTGGTCGAACATTGTAGATTATATCCTGTTCCAGCTACTTGGGCTGCTTTGAAAACTGCTATGCGTACTCGTTGGGTTCCACCATATTATCAGCGTGAATTACTTCAAAATTGCAGCGCTTAAGACAAGGAAAAATTCGGTAGAAGAATATTATCGGGAATTACAAACTGGCTTGATTAGATGTGGTATTGTTGAGGAGAATGAAGCTATGCTTGCACGTTTTCTCGGGTGGATTAAATAGAGATTCAGACCATTCTAGACTACAAGGATTATAATAATATCACTCGATTATTCCATCTTGCTTGTAAAGCTGAGCGTGAAGTGCAGGATCGATGTGCCTTGGCGCGGACTAACTTTTCTGCAGGTCGACCTTCATCATGGACACCACGTGCATCATCTACTTCCACACGTTCTACTACACGGCACCTCCGTCGGCTGCCACCTCCAACCGTGATACAAGAAAGCAGGCACAACCACCACTATCGCCAAGAGCACACTTCTTTGGGCCTACAGAGCTCTTCTTCTTCCATGGCGTCAACAGGGCACACAAGTGATATTATTTGTCGTCGTTGTAAGGGAAGAGGACATTTTTGAGAGAATGCCAATCTCAGCGTGTGATGATTGCTACTTGAGGATGGTGGGTATGAGTCCGCTAGTGACTATGATGAAGAGACTTTGGCTCTTATTACACATGAAGAACACGGTGGAGATGATTCGATCACGAGACGCAATACATGGCTCTTGAAGATCTTGACGGTATGAATGTTTAGTTGCTCAACGTGTTTTGAGTGTGCAGGTTACACAAGCTGAGCAAAATCAGAGGCATAACTTGTTCCATACAAAGGGAGTTGTGAAGGAACGTTCTATTCGCGTCATCATAGATGGAGGGAGCTGCAACAACTTGGCTAGCATGGATATAGTGGAGAAGCTTTCTCTCACCACAAGACCACATCCACATCCTTACTACATCCAATGGTTCAACAACAGCGGCAAGGTTAAGGTAACACGTACTGTTCGTGTGCATTTTAGTATCTCTACATATGCTGATTATGTTGATTGTGATGTGGTACCTATGCAAGCATGTTCCTTATTACTTGGTAGACCATGGCAATTTGATATAAATTCTGTACACCATGGTAGAAACAATCAGTATACTCTTGTTCACAAGGATAAAATATTACTTTGCTTCCTATGACTCCTGATTCCATTTTGAAAGATGATATTAATAGAGCTAATAAAGCAAAACAGGAGAAAATAGGAGTGAAAATCAGATTGTGGCAAAAGAATTTGAGCAACAAATGAAGCCTAATAATAAACCATCTAATGTTGCTTCTGAAATTAAACTGAAAAGTGCATGTTTATTTGCCACCAAATCTGATATTGATGAGCTAGATTCTAGCAAATCTGTTTGCTATGCTTTTGTGTGCAAAGAGGCATTATTTTCATTCGAGGGCGTGCCTTCCTCTTTGCCCCTCGCTGTCACTAACATTTTGCGGGAGTTCATTTGACGTCTTCCCACAAGGCGTGCCACCGGATTACCACCTATTCGAGGGATTGAGCATCAAATTGACTTAATTCCCGGTGCATCGCTACCCAACCGCGCACCATACCGTACCAATCCGGAGGAGGCGAAGGAGATTATCGTCAAGCACAGGAGCTGCTCGACAAAGGTTATATCGCGAATCTCTTAGTCCTTGTGCTGTTCCTATTATACTAGTGCCTAAAAAGGATGGTACGTCGCGTATGTGTGTTGATTGTAGAGGCATTAATAATATTACTATTCGTTATCGTCATCCTATTCCTAGGCTAGATGATATGCTTGATGAATTGAGTGGCTCTACAATATTCTCCAAAGTTGATTTGCGTAGTGGATACCATCAAATTCGTATGAAATTGGGAGATGAATGGAAAACATCATTTAAACTAAGTTTGGATTATATGAGTGGCTAGTCATGCCTTTTGGGTTAACTAATGCACCTAGTACTTTCATGAGATTAATGAACGAAGTTTTACGTGTTTTCATTGGACGATTTGTGGTAGTTTACTTTGATGATATACTGATTTATAGCAAATCTTTGGAAGAACATTTGGAACATTTACGTGCTGTTTTTAATGCTCTACGTGATGCACGTTTGTTTGGTAACCTTGGGAAGTGCACCTTTTGCACCGACCGAGTATCTTTTCTTGGTTATGTTGTTACTCCACAGGGAATTGAAGTTGATAAAGCCAAGATTGAAGCTATTGAGAGTTGGCCGCAGCCCAAAACGGTCACACAAGTGAGGAGTTTTCTTGGACTCGCTGGTTTCTATAGGCGTTTTGTGAGAGACTTTAGCACCATTGCTGCACCTCTCAATGAGCTTACAAAGAAGGATGTGCCTTTTGTTTGGGGTACCGCACGGAAGAAGCCTTCACGGTATTGAAAGATAAGTTGACACATGCTCCTTTACTCCAACTTCCCGACTTTAATAAGACTTTTGAGCTTGAATGTGATGCTAGTGGAATTGGATTAGGAGGTGTGTTATTACAAGATGGCAAACCTGTTGCATACTTTTCGAAAAATTGAGTGGGCCTAGTCTGAACTATTCTACTTATGACAAAGAATTATATGCTCTTGTTAGGACTTTAGAGACATGGCAACATTATTTATGGCCCAAAGAATTTGTTATACATTCGATCATGAATCTTTGAAACATATTAAAAGTCAAGCTAAACTGAATCGTAGACATGCTAAATGGGTTGAATTCATTGAGACTTTCCTTATGTCATTAAACACAAGAAGGGTAAAGAAAATGTTATTCTTGATGCTTTATCTCGTCGCTATACTATGCTTTCACAACTTGACTTCAAAATATTTGGTTTGGAGACCATCAAAGATCAATATGTGCATGATGCTGATTTTAAAGATGTAATGCAGAATTGTAAAGAAGGAAGAACATGGAACAAGTTCGTTATTAATGATGGTTTTGTGTTCGTGCTAACAAGCTATGCATTCCTGCTAGCTCTGTTCGTCTTTTGTTGTTGCAGGAGGCGCATGGAGGAGGATTAATGGGACACTTTGGCGTCAAGAAGGCGGAGGATATACTTGCTACACATTTCTTTTGGCCAAAGATGAGACGGGATGTTGAGCGTTTTGTTGCTCGCTGCACTACATGTCAAAAAGCTAAGTCACGACTCAATCCTCATGGTTTATATATGCCTTTGCTCTGTGCCTAGTGTTCCTTGGGAGGATATATCTATGGACTTTGTTTTAGGTTTACCTCGAACAAAGAAGGGAGGATAGCATATTTGTTGTCGTGGATAGATTCTCGAAAATGGCACACTTTATACCATGTCATAAAAGCGATGATCTTTGTTAATGTTGCTGATTTGTTCTTTCGTGAAATTATTAAGCTTGCATGGTGTGCCAAATACTATTGTTTCAGATCGTGATACTAAATTTCTTAGCCACTTTTGGAGATGTTTATGGGCTAAGTTGGGGACTAAACTGCTTTTTAGTACTACTTGTCACCCCAAACTGATGGATAAACTGAAGTAGTCAATAGAACATTGTCTACTATGCTTAGGGCTGTTTTGAAGAATAATAAGAAAATGTGGGAAGAATGCTTGCCTCATATTGAATTTGCTTATAATCGTTCATTGCATTCTACTACTAAGATGTGCCCTTTTGAAATTGTGTATGGCTTCCTACCTCGTGCACCTATTGATTTGTTGCCTCTTCCATCTTCGGAGAAGGTTAATTTTGATGCTAAAGAACGTGCTGAATTGATTTTAAAATGCATGAGATAACTAAGGAGAACATTGAGCGTATGAATGCTAAATATAAACTTGCTGGAGTTAGGGTAGAAAACATGTTGTCTTTGCACACGGAGATCTTGTTTGGTTACATTTGCGTGAGGATAGGTTTCCTAATTTGCATAAATCAAAGCTAATGCCACGTCTGATGGTCCATTTAAGGTGTTAGAGAAAATAAATGATAATGCATATAAACTTGAGCTGCCTGCAGATTTTGGGGTTAGTCCACTTTTAACATTGCAGATTTGAAGCCTTATTTGGGTGAGGAATATGAGCTTCCGTCGAGGGCGACTTCATTTCAAGAAGGGAAGATGATGAGGACATCAATACCATTGTTACACCCACAGCCCCTCTGCTACATATCTTGGACCAATTACTAGAGCTCGCATGACGCCAATTAAATTATCGGTACTTTCGTTTCTTGGTAATGATTCTAATGTTCATGAGAATATGATGCTGCCTAAATTGGATACATTTGTTTTGCTTACAAATGAAGGCCCTAGCTTGGAGAAGGATGGACATTGGAGCAAGAACAAGCATGGAGATAATGCTATGCATAAGGGGAACAAGAACGGAGTTACAAGTGATGATTTCAGGACTTTGAAGCCACCATAATGGATGCATGAAGCCTTGGACGAAATATACAAGATGCTACTTCATAAATGTCGTCCCGAGGCTATTCTAGGTGCTCCGTCACCTTATTAGTGGGCCAGGCCCATGTAATTTCGAAATACTTAAGTATAGGCTGTTTTAGAGTCCGTATGTGTGGGGAAACAAGAGTTAGGGTTGATTTGGACCCCTCCACCAAGGGCCACGAAATTCCCCCTCTTCCTCCATATATACAGCCCTTAGGGCACCGTTTAGACCTTGGGTTTTGTTTAGATTAAAGTTCGCCATAGCTGCAACTTGCGTGTGCCGTTTGTGTTCAACGACCGGACAAAGCGTCCACAGAACCCCACCTTGATCAATAAAGCTTTCATCTTATATTCGCAATATCCAGATTGCAATCTCAGTTTCTTGCTTGTTCTTCGTTTGCTCGCAGGAAGCAGACCCTCGTGGTCAGGTTGATCGTGCTCGGCGTGGTCAATAACCTCTCGGAGTTGGTTTAGCGATTGCTAAAGCGCGACGTCCTCGCCGTTCGTAGTCGGATCGTCAAAGTCGACTTCCTCCAAAGCGAAAACCAACATCTCATCGAAAGACGGGACACCTTTGCCTCTATCAATCGATTTGGTGGAGACGACTTTGACGATCCGACTACAAGCGTGCACGACGTTGCGCCTTAGCAATCGCTAAACCAACTCCGAGAGGTTATTGACTACGCCGAGCACAATCAACTCGACCACGAAGGTCTATTCCTGCAAGCAATCGAAGAACAAGCAAGAATATGATAAAGCAATCTGAATATTGCGAGTATATATGAAGTATTGATAAAGGTGGGGATCCGTAAGCGGTCTTGGTCTGGTCGTTGGACACAAACAATACACACGGTTGCAATGGCTAACTTTAACTAAACAAATCCCAAGGAAAAAAGCTACTAGATGGATCTATTTATATAGGAGCAAGGGTGGCGGCCAAGGAGGTGGGAGGACGTCCCAAGGCAGCCTAACACTAACCCTAGGTCGTACAAGGCCAATGGGCCCAAGTGGAGGTGACGTAACACCTTTGGACTTGTAGTTTGACTCGGATTCTGCTGCAGCATCAGATTGTTTCGTCCATAACTCAACGCCCGGACGGATTTTAAGGTGATTCAATTGGGTTGGAAATGCACGAAATCTATTTTCCAACAAAAAAGAATCAACCAATTTGGCGTCCGTATGAAAAAGTTATTGACGTTTTGAATCAGGTATGTCTGCAGTCGAATCTGAGTCCGAACGTGAGAGACTTGGACTCTATCTTCTCTTGGGCAAAAAGTGACGTGAGAGAACTTTTTGAACAGCAGAGTAAACATCTCTTTCTCCCTTATCTTCATATGTGGATTGTACAAATGTCCCATACACCTGCAATTAGACATGGCACAAAAGTTTGTGAAGTATTTTTGTCCTGGATGACATAAATAAATTATTGCATAGTTTGCATTAGAAATCACCTCACAAATATACATGTATGCAATATTTTTGGTGGTATCCAAGGTAATCATGTCCTCATCATACCTTGTGGATCTTGGGTGTTTGATTGTCTAGTGGATGTGTGATTAGACTTGTTCTTGAGTGTTTCCCCTTGTGATTTCTCTCCGTTCTTCCCCGCGTTCATCGTGTTCTTCGAGGGATCCCACTTCAAATGTGAAAGATCGGCCTACACCGGGTTAGCCCCGCATCATTAGGGTTAGCAAAGGATTAGCTCATATTTGTCAGAGAGTTTTGCTCATCCACTTGGTTACCTTCTCCTCGGAGATCGCGCCTCCTCGGAGAAGATCCTTCCAAGAGGATTCAAGACCCCCTTCTAGGTGGACCCCCATCAAGACCTCCTCACGGAGAAGAATGGCTACTCGTGTATCTTTCCTTTGTTGATTTTGAATCTTGTGCTACCTTATGTGTTCGGTGATCTAGCCCTTGTGTGATCGATACTTGTCGGTTTAGTGTTTCTCTTGTGTGTTTTTCCTTGTGTTCTTCCGCTTGTTCGTCGTGTTCTCCTCTTAGGATCCCCTCCAAACGTGAAAGATCTCCGACTAGGGCTCCGCCCTACATCATCTTGGTATCATGAGCTCCGTTGATCACGTTTTTGGAGCCCCTACCCCGTGTTTTCTAGCTTGATTTTGTTGTTTTGTCCTAAATCCGAAAATTCCCCACCAAAAATAGCCCCAATTTTTTTTTGCAATTTGTTGGTGAGTTGAGATTTTGTTGGATTTGGTCCATGGTGTGGATCTAGCTTTTCCCACCCTCCCCACCCTTTTCCATCCATCAACCCGCTCAATTTTGACCTCACCATCTTCTTCCACCTCAAAATCGCCCCGGCCCAACCTGCGTTGACCCCAACCACCGGACGTCCGACCTTTCCGGACGACCGGAACCCCTGTCCCGATTTAAATTTACTGGACGACCGGACCTGCCGGACGTCTGAAGCTGACGACGATCGAAAACCGGACGTCAGTGAACTCCCTGATTTAAACTGAAATTCTTGGTTTAACCACCACCACCACCCCACCTTCCACCACATCTTCCAAAACCACATACACCACCATCCTCCCCAATACATCCTATGACGATTTTGCCACATTTTGGTCCTTGATATTTTGAGTTGTGGTTCCCTTGTCCTATTGTGTTTCGGCTATCTAGGTACGGTTCGACTTCATCATCACCTCGGCTCATCTTCGCAAGGGTCACATCATCGCCAAGGACGGTAACATCGTCGACATCTTTGTCATACCTTGCAATTGCATTGATACCCACATAGCCTTACTTTTGCGTAGCTTACCCATCGAGACTAGCCATTGAGTATTGCCGGCAACGTGACTTGTGCACATTAGTGATCATACTCCATATCATACATACCATACCACCGTGGTGCATATCTTGGGATCCATTTGTGTGTCACAAAGTTGTCATAGCATACACAATTGCTATCTTGGTTCATGAAGTTTTGCATGAGAAAAGAGCTCAAAAGTGAAAGAGCCACCCAAGCTTTTAAGCAAAGAGGAAAGATAAGCAAAGAGCTTATGAGCAAGAACCATAGCATCATATTACATTAAGATTGTCATATTGGATCATCTTGGATCATAGCACCGAAATACCATACATATAACATACGTGGGATAGAGATAGTTGCATTTTTGCCCAGTAGGTTGTGCACCAGTTCCGTATCCGCCTATTGTGCAATCGTGCTAGCGTCTCTCTAGTATTGTGCAACAAGAGCATTTTCGTGGATTCCACATTTTAGCTCACTTTTGGTTTGCACAATCCCACTTATCTATTTGCGTGTGTGTTTCCGTGTACCATTATTTGCTTGGTCTACTTGTTGCATTTGCAAATTTGTGAACCTTTTCCAACATTATTGACACTCACTTACAATTGCATCAAATTTTGTGCCACCATCCTCACCAAGCTCCACCATAAGCTATTATTTGTGTAGGTGTGAGAACCGACAAGGATTGGTACCAATAGTGCTATTTCATTGTCCGCATTTGAGTGATCTCGATTCATCGTCAACATCGGTCAAAGGTACATTGGTATAAGTTCTTCTCCTTCTACCACTCACATATTTTTGCTTGGAATGATGGATAGGCCAAGTGATGCGGAGCATACCACGTTCATCCCCATGTACACTCCAACCACTCTCCAAGCCCCAAGGATACATAAGATGAGACCTCGACTATGCGCCATTGGACCCAAGGTGAACTCACTCCTCTTCGAACCGTCACTTTCCACATGTGAGACATGGCTACTACCTCATGCATGGACCTTGCATACACTCAGGTACAATAGAGACGACCATGGAGGATCCAAGGACCAAGGCCAAGCATGGAAGAGAAGGAGAAAGAAGACCCAGGGCGAGCGGTACTACCGCCAACACCAAGCGGTACTACCGCTAAAGGCCCCCGAGCGGCACTCTCACGAAATTCCGCTCTCTTGCCGCTCAACCCGACAAACTCCTGCACTCGGCGACCGGGTCGGTACTACCGCCGGTCCAGCGGCACTACGCTGTAAGCGGTACTACCGCCCTCCCAAGCGGTACTACCGCTCTGCTTTTGTCTTGTAACCATTGGCCTTTGGCCTTGCATCCCCTCTCACTTACCCCTTCGTGGCTTAGACTATAAATAGACCACCTCCCTCCTTTCTAGGGTTAGCGTTGATTTAGCTCATTAGATAGAGTGGCTCATCCATACCGGATCTACTCGACGAGAGACCGCGGCCCCTCTTCGGAGAAGATCCACCTTGGATTCAAGACCTCCCTTTGCGGAGAAGACCATCATCAAGACCTCCTCACGGAGAAGAACGGCTACCGTTTGTATCGTCCTTTGTTGACCTTGAATCATGTATCTCCCTTTGTGTTATTTGATCTAGCATTTGTGTGACCGATTCCTTGTTGGTTGAGTGTTTTCCCTCGTTCCTCCCCGTGATTTCCTCGTGTTCTTCCGCTCGTTCTTCGTGATTCCCCCGTAGGATCCGCTCCAACGTGAAAGATCGCCCACGTAGGGTTCCGCCCTACATCATCTATGGTATCATGAGCCACGTTGATCACGTTATTGGAGCCCCTACCCCTCTTTTTCTAGCTTGATTTTGTTGATTTCGTCCTAAATCCGAAAATCCCCACCAAAAATAGCCCCCAAAATTTTTTGTGATTTGTTAGTTTTGATGATGTTTTGTTGATTTTGATCCATGGATTTGCTTGGTTTCAAGTGGATCTAGCATTCTCCCCAAGTTTCCCCTCTTTCCATCCACAAAATCCATCGAATTTTGATCCCGAAATCATCCATTTCCGCCCCAAAATCGCGCCCCTATCCGGATTTGCGAAAAATCCCGACACGAGCGGTACTACCGCCCTTCCAAGCGGTACTACCGCTTAGCACCTCCAAGCGGTACTACCGCCCTTCCAAGCGGCACTACCGCCCCTCCCAGAGCTAGATTTTGCGAAAAAACCCGACACGAGCGGTACTACCGCCCGTTCCAAGCGGTACTACCGCTTACGAGCGGTACTACCGCCCTCCCGAGCGGTACTACCGCCCTACCCAGTTTCAGCGTTCCGAGTTTCACCGTTTTGTCCATAACTAATTCATCCGGAGTCCGATTTTGACGTTCTTTAGCTCGTTTTGAAGATATTGACATCCCCCTTCCCATAAAAATACTACCATCACCATTTGACTCCATCAAATTTTGTGAACTTTGGCATCTTTGCCTAGGGCTTCCACCACATCCTCGGCATAACCACCACCGACTTCCGCAACCTAACCAATTTTGTTCCCCATAGCATTAGT
>JAHIAM010003305.1:0-64442 GCA_021605205.1 Aegilops longissima
CACTGCCGCCGCCGGCGCTTCTCGCCGGCGGCCTCGGTTTCCATCGGGTCTCCAGCTGGACGGATCTGATGGTCGAAGAGGAAGCACAAATCAAACAGATGTTCAAGAGAGAAACAGAAAAGGTAACCCAAGGGAAGCTACCAAACAAGAAGATTACCATGGTGGGGCCTGTGGGCCACGGTCTCCACCACCGGGGTCGCCGGCGCCAGCCCTTGTCGGAGAAGCTCCTTGGCGGAGAAGCCTCCCTTGTCGGGAGTGCTCCCTTGGCGGAGAATTCTCCTTGGTGGCGAAGTTGAAGCAAGCGGAATCTGGGGTGACCTCCGGCCTCGATGAGGTTGAACTCGTGGGTAGCCTCCGCGCCCATGATGTGGCTGCTCGCCTCGCCAAATCCAACAAACCAGATATCAAGAAATGTAAAAGCACCTGCGCGCCAGACCACGGAAGCGCATAAGGTACTCACGCTGGGGCCAGGCTGGGCTGCTCGTCAAGGGTTGCCGGATCCCAAGGGAGTTTTGACGTGCCCCCCGTTATTGCTGGGAGTCATCCGAGACGACAACAACCGCGCCTTGGCCCTCTTCGACGCCTCTCCAACCAAGGTCCTGAAAAAGAAAGTTTAGAGTGGCACCACGATGTCGATGAAGCAATAAATTGGGAGATTACTTAATAGCAGCGATGAGATCTTACTCTTCCTCTTCTTCTTCGAGCCGAGGGCGGAGAGATCAAATTCTGCCCGCACGACGGATTGGGGGAGAAGACTCTCCGACGCTTGGCGGGTGCAGGGGCCGCTGCTCCAAGGCCTCGCGCCTGCCGCCATGGCGGAAGGCGCTTCGCTGCAACAAAGGTTGCCGCTGTGGAGCGATCGGGCGGCGAGGCGGCTGTTGGACTGGATGCTCCTCGACACTTCTCCGGTCTTCCCGAGACGCTCTTGGCGGGCAGAAGCTCCTCCCGCGGCAAGCTACTTGACGGCGGAGGAGAAGCGCCTCGCAGCAGCTCACTCGGTCGTTGTCGAGCTCGGGCTGCTCCTCCCCACCGATGAACTCTTCTTGGTCGGCAAGGCTTGCCGCCGCCATCTCCGCCTCGACGGTGAACCCAACGCGCGCGGCGGGCGGCCTCGCAGCCTCCTCCAACCTTGTGGGCGATGCGCGCCATTTCGAAAGCAGTGTCGCTGGTGAGCCGCTTCTTCGCCGGCGCTGACCGCACTTCGATAAGTCGTCAAGAACCGCTGCACTATGTCTTCGGTGGGTTCTCGCCAAGTTGAACGACTTATGGGAATCGCACAACGGCATTATCGCGCTGGATGCGATTGCCGCCGAGTTGTTGCACAAGGCACAACTCCCTCGCAACATGCACCATCCAGGTTGTCCGCCAGCTTGAACAGCTCCCCGCAGCATGCCGCCAAGCCTGTGGTGGTGAAGTTCCACTTAGGCCTGGACGCAGCCTCATGATATCCGCCGCTGCTCGAATTCCCAAGCAGGCCTCCTTTCTCCTGCAAGGGGTGGCGGGCGGCGAAGGAAGTCCGCGCCAACCGCCCCCACGGTGAGCCCTGCTTGTCGGAGGCGCAAAATCCTAGTCGTGGAATCTTCAACTTGTCGCCCTCCGCGCCAAGTTGCTCCAATCGCTGCCACTTAACTATGTGGGTCTTGGCGCAGGCGGTAAAAGGTGGGGCTCCTCCTCCAAGATCCAGACCACGGCCCTCCACTCCTCCCACTTGTCTGCGAACTCTCCGCCAAGATATGCTTCCTTCTTGCCGATCCTAGAGGTCCATGCATTCCTCCGCAAGTGGCTCTCTCTCTCTACGCTGGGTGAGAAGTAATGGCGGAAGAGTGCGACGCTTGGGTGGACCCCGACAAAGTTCTCTCAAAGATGCGCCAAAACAGCCAAGGTGAGAACGGCGCTGGGGGTGAAGTCAAGAAGGCGGAGGCCGAGGTGTTCATGACATCACGTAAAAATTCAGAAAAGAAGGGCGAGCCCGCACTGTAAGAAAATCGCCAAGAAGGGTACCAAGGAGACCTTGGCAGATGTGGCGGCGGAGATGACCTCGGCGCTGGATGCGCCTGGTCACCGCCGACTGTAAGAGGTAGTACCCATCCATCAGCTCCTTCCTGCTGAGCAGGGGTCAAGAGAGCCCGCCTTTCAGCGCCATGCAGCCAAGGCCTGGCGGATTTCACGCCTTCCCTTATCGGCCTTCGAGCCATCGGGAGTCGCGTGAAGGAAGTCGACGGCGGGTGGCACCGGTGGCAGTGGAGGGGCGGGAGCCGCCTCTGTGGGCTCGAGAAGGAAGGGAAAGCGAAGGGGTTTTCCATGTGACAACAGGGCAAGTGGGCGCCCCGCCCCGGTTTCCCCGCTTATAAAGGGAGAGGGACGGCGCTCTGATTTTTTCCCATTAAAGGAAGCCCCACGATCTCCCCACGACGCCACGCCCCACACGTGCTGCTGTGGGAGACGTGGTGGGTCCAAGGAAAGTAACGGCGTAATCAAGGCCACGCTACTGCAGCACTGCTTTTGGGCCCGCCCAACAGAGCTTGGCGCCTTGTGTGGCCCAGTTCTGGGCTCTGCCGGTGTACTAGAGTAGGGGTACCCTAGTACCCCAACTCGCAGCACGGACAGTCAGCAGCGCCTCAAGGCCGGGCCGGCCCGATAGCCGCCAAGACCTCAAGGTAGCTCCCTTGGAGCCATTCAAGAGCAAAGGTTCAAGACCCTGCAAGAGGAGCTTGCCGGAAGGCCACTGTGTATGCCAAGGAACAAGACCCCGGCAAGAGGAGCTTGCCGAAGGCTTGGCGGGCGCTTAAACCCCTGCGCGACAAGGTTCCTCTGGCCAAGGCAAGGCGCCGCCGGGCGGGCGGCTCTCTTCATCTCCGCCTCCACACCACCGCCAACGTGTCACCACGGGCTCCCCAAGCACGCTGCGTGTCGGAGGGCTGTGCCGCCAGCGGGAGTAGCGACAGACATACGACAAGCCACTATCGCGGCCGGACGGAGGCGCACTTAACGTCCTCGTTATACTCGTTCGGGCGATCGAGACGGGCATTGATGACTCTTGTCCCTTGTCGCCGAGTTAGGTGTATGTTATCAGACACTATACATAGCAGTGTACCAACCTAGGTTATTACCATTGTAACCTTGTCTACTTGCCATATGTGGTAACCCCTTGAGCCTATAAAAGGAGGGCCGAGGGCAACGAGAGGGGTTCGATTCGGCTGGGTTTCTAGTCTAGCTCCAACGTAGTTCATCACATCGGGTTAGGTCTTGTAGCCAGATTGCTCCCCAAAGAAGAACACAAGATAATCCACAAAGCAGCAGAGGAGTATTATCTCTCCGGAGAGCTCCGTTGGGTAAAACCTCTCGCATGTGACGCTCGACCCGCTTTATGCAACCTCCGCTCCGAACCACAAGGGACCAGGGTCCCAGAGGTGCTCGGGGCACGATCATTTCCCCCGACACCATGCAAGTCATGGTATCCGTGATTATCAAAAGATAGCGATGCGGTGTTTATGGCATCCCTAAGCTGCGACACTACTTTCAAGAGTGTTCGATAACAAGAGCTCCAAAGTACCTCTTAACGACATTATAAACAATCGCGACGCGACGGGTCGGATTGCCAAATGGGCCATTGAGCTCCTCCCGCTCGACATAACCTATAAGCCACGGCGAGCTATTAAGTCACAAGTTTTGGCCGATTTCGCCGCCGAATGGATCAAGTCAACTCCCTAAAGAGTACGGCACATATTCCAACTGGATCATGCACTTCGACGGCTCCAAAATGTTGGCCGGTCTGGGGTCAAGGCCATTCGACATCCCCAACAGAGATACAGTTCAATACGCATCCAGATAATGTATACGGACTCCAACAACGCAGCCAATACGAGGCCCTTCTACATGGTCTCCGGATGGCGTCTCCATGGGCATTCAACGCCTAGAGGTGCGCGATTCAAACTCGCGATAACCCAAATAAATGGAGACTTTGATGCCAAGGATCCAAAATGGCAGCTTATCGGTTCAAGGGCTCAATTTCACCATATAGCTCAGAAAACAATCAGCAAGCAGACGCCTTGGCACGCATTGGCGCAAAGCGTGATGCCGCCCCCCCAATATCTTCTTAGAGAGGTTGTTCAAGCCATCCGTATATGGGAAGGAGTCCGAAATAACAGCCCGGACCCAACCGCACCGCCTCGACACCAACATTCTCGACACAACCGGAGGCTCGCCAACGAAGTAACATCTTCAGCCCACGAATAATGGCAGTCATTGCCTGTGGATGTAACCATTCCTAGCCTACCTAATCAGGCAGAACTTCCCGAGGACCAAAACAAGACACGCTGCATAGTGCAGCGATCTAAAGCCTATAAAGTCCATGAGGGAGAGCTTTATAAGAAAAGCACCACCGAGTCCTTCAAAGGTGTATCTCCAAGAGGAAGGGCGGAATCTCTGGCTGAAATTCATGCCGACTCAAGGGCACCACGCCGCAGCCCGGCCCTTGTATGCAAGGCCTTCCAGACAGATTTTATTGGTCGACAGCCGGCAGATGCTCAGACTTAGTCCAACGATGCGTCGGCTGCCAGCTCTTTGCTAACCAAAGCCACATGCCACCCACCGCCTCCAAACTATACCCATCACCGCCCTTCATGTCCGGGGCTTGACATGGTTGGACCCTTAAAGGAGGAACCCACAAGCAAAAATACCTACTCGTCGTGGTGGATAAATTCACCAAATGGATAGAGGCAAGTTTATTAAGACGGATTTAATCCGGACCGGTGATAGACTTCATATCGTGGGTCGCATAATCGCTACGGCATCCCCACAACATCATCACCGATAACGGCACTAACTTTACTAATCGACAAGGTCAAACTCGTGCAAAAACATGGGCATCAAGCTCGACTATGCTTCAGCCTATCACCCACAAACTAACGGTCAAGTCGAGCGAGCAAATGGTCTAATTATGAGCGCATTAAACCCAGATTAGTGCGGTCCTCAAGGAATCAAACACGACTGGGTAGAGGAGCTCGACCAGACTGGGGCTGCGGACCACGCCAATCGCACCACCGGATTCACACCATTCTTTATGGTTAACGGCGCAGAGGCAGTTCTGCCTCGTGACATAATTCATGACTCACCAAGGTAAGATCTACGAAGAAAGAGAAGTCGAACTCGATCGGCAGGACAGTTTGACGCCTTTGAGGAGGAGCATGACGTGGCAAAAGCCTCGTTTCGATTCTATCAACAAAGCAGCTCAAGATATCAAAGGTAGAAGTACGGGCCAAAACTTACAATGTTGGCAAGTTAGTTCTACGCCCCGGATAAGAAAAGGACAAACTCAAGCCCAAATGGGAAGGTCCTTTATTATTGACCAAGTCCCGACCGGTGGAGCGCACTCATCCGCGAGATGCATCGGATTACCGACTCGAGCCGAACCCATGGAACGCAGCCCGCCTCAAGATTCTATGCCTAGCGCCGGACTCGTGTTCGCCTCCTTCCTCCGCCTATTTTTTACACATTAATTGTCTTATATTTCTCCCTCTCCTCCCTTTCTTACAGCCTTTAAGGGCTGCTCGCGCTTTGTCCGCGACATTAATTGACGCGCTATCCGCGCCCCCTATACCGGGGCTTCTTAATGTAAGCTTACTTATGCGGGCTTCACGCCCAACACATGTGTCACACTTCCGCATGTACCTTTTATTCACCATTATATGCATCGATATGACTTAAGTTTTGGCCAAGCTGGGTTGTTCGCCTCTGTGCTTACCCCTACGCTCCCGATTGTTCGGCTAGGCGGTAAAGGAGCACCTTCTGCGATTGTTACGCTGGTCACCGGATGTGTACCTCAGACCGGGTGAAGCCGAAAGCTAGCGTCTTAAGGGAATATTCGGTCGGTGAACTAAAGATGATTTCTCACTTGTTTATTTATCTGCCCCAGATGCTTTTTCTGCTTTTTGCAGTCCGGACATGCACTTTAGGGCATGCCTCCTGTGGAAAGGAACCCCTAACGGAACTATTCTCCCCGAAGATGTTTCTTACTAACCATGTAATATAACATAACTAGTTGGGCACTTGTCTGCTCAAGCACTAATGACCCCTCACGCCTGGTCTCCATGCATGCCCCGTTCTTACATAACCGAGAGGGTATTCGGACACACCGGACTATCGGGTCCCGAGGTTGAAGCTAAAAGGTCCGCCATGGCAAACGATCTACAATCCGCTAGAAGGCATTTTACATGTCATCTTAAATTACATAGTCAATTTGATCGAGCATATTCCTCTTCAATACCATCCAATGTGCTGTCTAGTTTACAGTCCTGTTGGGAATATTTATGCCAACTCTACTTGGTCGCACACTAAGCTCACAGGATCTCCTTCCCATCGCCCCCACAGTCCGACTCGCCATGTGGTTTGGGTCACTTCGTGGTACCGCTGCCTTCACCATGGCCTGTGCCTCCTCGGCACCTTGACGGCAGGCCGATATCTTCCATAATCTAAGCGCCTACCGCCCCTTAAGCCTCTCTCGCGAGCTCTCCAAGGCCTTCGCATGGAGACAGATGGCCACAAGGCCTAGGCGACGCTTTCATCACCCGCCGAACTCGCTCGCAGCTTGAAAGAGCTCGAAGAAGGTCACCCAGAACCGGCATTTCCTATGCAGACTAATTGTGAGCATACCTACGCATATAACTCGTTAGTCGACTTCCTCGCCAACTCTTTTTCAAAGTTCGCTCAAGCACTTACTAAAATGTCGATCGGGCCGCCGATTCTCCTTCACGGAGTCCGGCAGATGGGCACGAACATCCTTTAGTTCCTCACCCACCTGGGTGTTGGCATCTTGAGATTATTCTTCTCCCGCCTCACCTCGTAAGCATGCTCGCTGGCCTTTAACCGCGCAAGAGTTGTTGCTTGTCCGGATCTACTCCGCGCCATCCGCAATGATATTGTCGATTTGTACACACGCCACACTTCACAACATACTTATCTTTTGAAGCGATATTACTAGAGAGGGTCTCCTGACTCCTCTCGCCATGCTAGTGTGGCCTCAAGTTGGGCTTTGCACTCTTCCAGCCTCCGGGACAGTTGGGTATTCTTGTTTGTAAGATCCTCAGATAACAAATGATCCTTAAATCAGTTATTCTAACTGCTTCAAGTCTCGGGGCTACTAACATATATAACCATCAAATTTTTCACCAGTATGTCTTTCACATACCGCCCGTGGCTCGCTAGACCATTTTGAGCGGCACGGAGGCACGATCTCCCGAATTGAAGGCATCCAATGCCTCTTGGGAGAAACAAGCGCCACGAAGAACTATCCGCGACGCCTGTGGATTCATGGCACTTCCACTCGAATTGGTGGCGGATAGTCCGTCAAGATCCTCTCGCCGGAGGAGCGTCCGACGACGCCTGTTCGCCTCGCTCGACCCGGCTTTGGAGCCTGGCTGGTGGAGGCTCGATTGGCAATCTCTCCGATATAGTCCGACGAGCCCTCTTTTTCCTAAAAAAGGAGAGCACGGCGCTAGTATGCATCATAAGAATAATACCTTGAATAAGGCAGGTGCCTCATCGCTGGCGCCGGTGCCTCGACCCGATCAAGGTCTCTTTAGCCTATCCGCCTCGGGTCCCCTGTTGGCTAGTCGCCGCAGGTTCGGCATTCCGCCGGATCCTCCCTCGCTAAACATCATTGGTATACGGTGATCAAAATAAGCACGGATGGATCATCTTCAAGTATTGGGACTTCGGTCTCGACATTTGTGAGGCGGGAGCAGCCCAGATAATCGGTCTGTAATAGCCACCAAGGCATTGTCGATGCTCAGTTGGTGAAATACCCCATCGATCAGCTCCACGGATATGTCCGGATCCTCTTGGGAGGCCGCATCGAGGGACCGTTCCGGATCCTCGGGTTGTGGAGGAGGGCTGTTTATATCCTTTACGCCCCCGCAATTCCCGCGCCGAAATCACAAGATAAGGTACTTAACTATGGGAATATGGAACGGATGGGCAAAAGAAGTGTCCGCTACCCAGCTTGGAGGATTGTACATAGAAAATCCACTGTGGATTGACGCGAGGAACTCCTCCTCTTCTCCCTTGTACAATGCGGACAAGATCTTCGCCGAGCGGCAATCGATCCCGCCCTTACGGCCGCAGCGGTGGCATCATCTTCCCGCTGAAATCCCACATGGGGTGGCTCTATATCGAAGCGATCGCACTTCAAGATAATGCATGTGGCCATGACCCCGATCATGGTCAGTCCGAATGAGCTAACAACCTTATCCAGATCATCGTAAAGGACGCCCTTGTCATTTTCCTCCGAGGGCTCCGTGGACGCCAGCTTAGGCGCTTCTTCAAAGGAGCATTATTGAACTCGGTGTTGGGGAACGAGTAATTTCAAAAATTTCCTACGCACACTCAAGACCATGGTGATGGCATAGCAACGAGAGGGGAGAGGTCTGCCCACGCACTCTCGAGACCGAAGCGAAGGGTTATAACAACGCGTTGATGTAGTCAGACGCCTTCACGATCCGACCGATCCAAGCACCGAACGACGGCACCTCCGAAGTTCTCGCACACGCTCAGCTCGATGACGATCCCTGACCGATCCAGCAAAGTGTCGGGATGAGTTCCACAAGACGACGGCGCAGGACGATGATGATGCTCCACCGACGCAGGGCTTCGCTTAAGCTCCGCGACGATATGACTTTTCCGTGCAGGCTTCGCTTAAGCTCCGCGACGATATGACCAAGTGGAATATAGTGGAGGGGGCACCGACACGGCTAAGGAACGATCCGTAGATCAACTTGTGTGTCTCGGGGTGCCCCCGCCTCAGATATAAAGGAGCAAGGTGCGGCCAGCCCAAGGGAAGGCCGAGGAGTCCTACTCCCACCGAGTAGGACTCCCCTTCCTAGTTGGATTAGGATTGGAGGAGGGAAGAGGGAAGGGGGCCCCGCCTCTCCTTGTCCTATTCGCACTAGAGGGGAGGGGCGCGCCTGCCCTGGCCGGCCCTTCCTTCTCTCTCTATGGCCCATCAAGGCCCATAGACTTCGGGGTTCCGTAACCCCTGTTTCCAGAACTTCCTGCTTTCATCCGAACCTTTCAAGTCCAAACATAGGCTTCCAATATATCAATCTTTATGTCTCGACCATTTCGAGACTCCTCGTCATGTCCGTGATCA
Organism: Aegilops longissima; assembly: GCA_021605205.1. Lineage (NCBI taxonomy): Eukaryota > Viridiplantae > Streptophyta > Magnoliopsida > Poales > Poaceae > Aegilops > Aegilops longissima. The sequence goes on from JAHIAM010003305.1 coordinate 9,146, forward strand.
CATCCGGACTCAACAACCTTCGTACATCAAAACTTATAAACTCATAATGAACTGTCATCAAACGTTGTTGCAATGGACCCTACGGGTTCGAGAACTATGTAGACATGACCTAGAACCATTCTCGGTCAATAACCAATAGCGGAACCTGGATGCCCATATTGGTTCCTACATATTCTACGAAGATCTTTATCGGTCAAACCGCATAACTACATACGTTGTTCCCTTTGTCATCGGTATGTTACTTACCCGAGATTCGATCGTCGGTATCCAATACCTAGTTCAATCTCGCTACGTAAGTCTCTTTACTCGCTCCGTAATACATCATCTCACAACTAACTCATTAGTTGTAATGCTTGCAAGGCTTATGTGATGTGTATTACCGAGAAGGCCCAGAGATACCTCTCCGACAATCGGAGTGACAAAACCTAATCTCAAATACGCCAACCCAACAAGTACCTTTGGAGACACCTGTAGTACTCCTTTATAATCACCCGATTCATGCTAGACATTTGGTAGTACCCAAAGTGTTCCTCCGTAAACGGAGTTGCATAATCTCATAGTTACAGAACATGTATAGGTCATGAAGAAAGCATTAGCAATATACTAAACGATCAAGTGCTAAGCTAACGGAATGGGTCATGTCAATCACATCATTCTCCTAATGAGGTGATCCCATTAATCAAATGACAACACATGTCTATGGTTAGGAAACACAACCATCTTTGATTAATGAGCTAGTCTAGTAGAGGCATACTAGTGACTATCTGCTTGTCTATGTATTCACACATGTATTATGTTTCCGTTAATACAATTCTAGCATGAATAATAAACATTTATCATGGTATAAGGAAATAAATAATAACTTTATTATTGCCTCTAGGGCATATTTCCTTCAGCCTCCCACTTGCACTAGAGTCAATAATCTAGATTACACAAGAATGATTCTAACACCCATGGAGTCTTGGTGCTGATCATGTTTTGCTCGTGGAAGAGGCTTAGTCAACGGTCCGCAACATTCAGATCCGTATGTATTTTGCAAATCTCTATGTCTCCCACTTGGACTTGGTCCCAATGGAATTGAAGCGCCTCTTGATATGCTTGGTCCTCTTGTGAAATCTGGATTCCTTTGCCAAGGCAATTGCACCAAGATTGTCACAGAAGATCTTCATTGGTCCCGATGCACTAGGTATGACACCTAGATCGGAAATGAACTCTTTCATCCGACTTCTTCATTTGCTGCTCCAAGCAGCTATGTACTCCGCTTCACATGTAGATCCCGCCACGACGCTTTGTTTAGAACTGCACCAACCGACAGCTCCACCGCTTAATAAAAACACGATCCGGTTTGCATTTAGAATCGTCCGGATCAGCGTCAAAGCTTGCATCGACGTAACCATTTACGATCAGCTCTTTGTCACCTCCATATACGAGAAACATATCCTTAGTCCTTTTCGTATTTCAGATGTTCTTGACCGCTGTCCGTTGATCCACTCGATTACTTTGGTACCTTCCCTGCCAAGCTTACAGCTAAGCATATGTCGTGTCCGTACACAGCATTGCATACATGATAGAGCCTATGGTGAAGCATAGGAACATCTTTCATTTTCTCTATCTTCTGCTGTGGTCGGGCATTGAGTCCGACTCAATCTTACACCTTGTAATACAGGTAAAAACCTTTCTTTGCCTCGATCCATTTTGAACTTCTTCAAAACTTTATCAAGGTATGTGCTTTGTGAAAGTCCAATTAAGCGCCTTGATCTATCTCTATAGATCTTGATGCCCAATATGTAAGCAGCTTCACCGAGGTCTTTCATTGAAAAACTTTTATTCAAGTATCCTTTATGCTATCCAGAATTCTATATCATTTCCAATCAATAATATGTCGCCCACATATAATATCGAAATGCTACAGAGCTCCCACTCACTTTCTTGTAAATACAAAGCTTCTCCAAAAGTCTCAGATAAAACCATATGCTTTGATCACACTATCAAAGCGCTTATTCCAACTCCGAGAGGCTTGCACTGCACCATAAATTGATCGCTGAGCTTGCACACTTTTTTAGCACCCTTTGATCAACAAAACCTTCTCGTTGCATCATATACAACTCTTCTTCTAGAAATCCATTCAAGAATGCAGTTTTACATCCATTTGCCAAATTTCATAATCATAAAATGCGGCAATTGCTAACATGATTCGGACAGACTTAAGCATCGCCACGGGTGAGAAAGTCTCATCGTAGTCAACCCCTTGAACTTGTCGAAAACCTTTCGCAACAAGTCAAGCTTTGTAGATGCTACATTACCATCGGCGCGCCTTCTTCTTAAAGATCCATTTATTCTCAATGGCTTGCCGATCATCGGCAAGTCAACCAAAGTACATACTTTGTTCTCATACATGGATCCCATCTCAGATTTCATGGCTTCCACCATTTCATGAATCTGGGCTCACCATCGCTTCTTCATAATTTGTAGGTTCGCCATGGTCAAGTAACATGACTTCCGTAATAGGATTACCGCACCTCTCCGGTGCGATTTTACTCGTTGACCCACAAGTTCAAGAGAAACTTGATCCAAGCTTCATGATCATCATCATTAGTTTCCTCACTAATTGGTGTAGTTGTCACAGAACCGTTTCTTGTGATGAACTACTTTCCAATAAGGGAGCAGATATGCTTATCTCATCAAGTTCTACTTTCCTCCCACTCACTTCTTTCGAGAGAAACTCCTTTCTAGAAAGGATCTGAATTTAGCAACGAAAACCTTGCCTTCAGATCTGTGATAGAAAGTGTACCCAACAGTCTCCTTTGGGTATCCTATGAAGACACATTCGATTTGGGTTCGAGCTTATCTGGTTGAAGTTTCTTCACATAAGCATCGCAGCCCCAAACTTTAAGAAACGACAACTTTGGTTTCTTGCCAAACCACAGTTCATACGGTGTCGCCTCAACGGATTTAGATGGTGCCCTATTTAACGTGAATGCGGCCGCCTCTAAAGCATATCCCCAAAACGATAGCGGTAAATCGGTAAGAGACATCATAGATCGCACCATATCAAGTAAAGTACGACACGACGCTCGACACACCATTTCTCCGTGGTGTTCCGGTGGCGGAGTTGTGAAACTATTCCACATTGTTTCAAATGTAAACCAAACTCAGAACTCAAATATTCTCCTCCACGATCCGATCAGAAACTTTATTTTCTTATTACGATGATTTTCACTTCACTCAAACTCTTTGAACTTTTCAAATGTTTCAGATTTGTGTTTCATTAAGTAGATATACCCATATCTGCTCAAATCATCTGTGAAGGTGAGAAAATAACGATACCGCCAAGGCCTCAACATTCATTGACCACAAACATCAAGATGTATGATTTCCAACAAATCAGTTGCTCGCCCATAGTTCCGAGAACGGCTTTTGGTCATCTTGCCCATGAGGCACGGTTCGCAAGTACCAAGTGATTCATAATCAAGTGATTCCGAAGCCCATCAAGATGGAGTTTCTTCATGCTTTTACAATCGATATGACCTAAACGGCAATGCCACAAATAAGTTGCATTATCATTATCAACTCTGCATCTTTTGGTTTCAACACTATGAATATGTGTATTACTACTATCGAGATTCAATAAAATAGACCATTCTTCAAGGGTGCGTGACCATAAAAGATATTACTCATATAAATAGAACAACCATTATTCTCTCGATTTAAATGAATAACCGCCTCGCATCAAACAAGATCCAGATATAATGTTCATGCTCAACGCCGCACCAAATAACAATTATTTAGGTCTAAAACTAATCCCAAGGTAGATGTAGAGGTAGCGTGTCGATCGCGATCACATTGACTTTGGAACCGCTTCCCACGCCGCATCGTCACCTCGCCCTTTGCCGCTGCTCGCCTATTCCAGAGTCCCTGCTTCGAGTTGCAAATATTAGCAATGTAACCAAGATCAAATACCTGTGTGCTACTACGAGCTCTAGTAAGGTACACATCAATAACATGTATATCACATATACCTTTGTTCACCTTGCCATCCTTCTTATCCGCCAAATAATTGGGGCAGTTCCGCTTCAAAGGTCCACCGCTTGCAAGAAAACACTCGGCCAGTGCTTAGGTCCGACTTTGGTTTTTCTCTTGAGCAGCAACTTTCTTGCTGTTCTTTTGAAGTTTCCTTCTTCTTTCCTTTGCCCTTTTCTTGAAACTAGTGGTCTTGTTGACCATCAACACTTGATGCTCTTTCTTGATTTCTACCTCCGCTGCTTCAAAGATTGTGAAGAGCTCGGGAATTGTTTTAGTCATCCTTGCATATTATAGTTCATCACGAAGCTCTTGTACCTTGGTGGCAGTGATTGGAGAATTTGTCAATGACACTATCATCCGGAAGAGTAACTCCCAGCTTGAATCAAGTGATTATTATACCCGCACATTTTGAGTATATGTTCACCGACGTAACTATTCTCCTCCATCTTGCAGCTATAGAACTTATTGGAGACTTCATATCTCTCAATCCGGCATTTGCTTGAAATATTAACTTCAACTCCTGGAACATCTCATATGTTCCATGACGCTCAAAACGCCGTTGAAGACCGGTTCTAAGCCGTAAAGCATGGCACATCGAACTATCGAGTAGTCATCAGCTTTGCTCGCCAGACGCTCACAACTTCTCGCGTAGCTCTGCAAAGCAGGCTCGCACCCAGCCGGTGCTTCCAGACGTAATTCTTCTCAGGCAGCAATGAGGATAATCCTCGTTACGGACCCAGTCCGTAATTGCTACCATCATCTTTCAACTTTGCTTTCTCAAGGAACGCATTAAAATTCAACGGAACAACAAAGACGAGCCATCTATCTACAAAGAAACATAGACAAGCAAAAATACTATTAGGTACTAAGTTCATGATAAATTTAAGTTTAATTAATCATATTAAAAACTCCCACTTAGACAGTACATCTCTAGTCATCTAAGTGATTACGTGATCCAAATCAACTAAACCATGTCCGATCATCACGTGAGATGGAGTAGTTTCAATGGTGAACATCACTATGTTGATCATATCTACTATATGATTCACGCCGACCTTTCGGTCTCCATGTTCCGAGGCCATATCTGTTATATGCTAGGCTCGTCAAGTTTAACTCGAGTATTCGCTGGTGCAACTGTTTTGCACCGCTGTAGATGGACGAGAACTTATCACACCCGATCATCACGTGGTGTTTGGGTACTACGAACTTTGGCAACGGTGCATACTCGTGGAGAACACTTCTTGATAATTTTAGTGAGAGATCATCTTATAATGCTACCGCCAATCAAAGCAAGATAAGACGATAAAGGATAAACATCACATGCAATCAATATAAGTGATATGATATGGTCATCATCATCTTGTGCTTGTGATTCCATCGCCAAGCACCGCCATGATCACCATCGCCACCGCGCCGACACCTTGATCTCCATCGTAGCATCGTTGTCGCCTCGCCAACTATTGCTTCTACGACTATCGCCATCGCCATCGATAAAGTAAAGCAATTACATGGCGCTTGCATTTCATACAATAAAGCGACAACCATATGGCTCCTCGCCATTGCCGATAACTCGTTACAAAACATGATCATCTCATACAATAAAATATAGCATCACGCCTTGACCACATCACATCACAACATGCCCTGCAAAAACAAGTTAGACGCCCTCTACTTTGTTGTTGCAAGTTTTACGTGGCTGCTACGGGCTGAGCAAGAACCGTTTTACCTACGCATCAAAACCACAACGATAGTTTGTCAAGTTGGTGCTGTTTTAACCTTCGCATGGACCGGGCGAGCCACACTCGGTTCAACTAAAGTGAGAGAAACCGACACCGCCGGTCACCTTTAAGCAACTAGTGCTCAAGCGGTGAAACCAGTCTCGCGAAGCGTGACGCAGTAATGTCGGTCCGGCCGCTTCATCTCACAATGCCGCCAACCAAAGTATGACATGCTGGTAAGCAGATGACTTATATCGCCCACAACTCATTTGTGTTCTACTGCGCATATGACATCAACACATAAAACCAGGCTCGATGCCATCATGTTGGGGAACGAGTAATTTCAAAAAATTCCTACGCACACTCAAGACCATGGTGATGGCATAGCAACGAGGGGAGAGTGTCCGCCCACGCACTGTGAGACCGAAAGCGAAGCGCTATAACAACGCTGTTGATGTAGTCGACGCCTTCACGATCCGACCGATCCAAGCACCGAACGACGCCAACTCCGAAGTTCGCACACGCTCAGCTCGATGACGATCCCCGGACCGATCCAGAAAGTGTCGGGATGAGTTCCACAAGACGACGGCGCAGGACGATGATGATGCTCCACCGACGCAGGGCTTTGCCTAAGCTCCGCGACGATATGACTTCTCCGCGCAGGCTTCACTTAAGCTCCGCGACGATATGACCAAGTGGAATATAGTGGAGGGGGCACCGACACGGCTAAGGAACGATCCAGATCAACTTGTGTGTTCTGGGTGCCCCCGCCTCAGATATAAAGGAGCAAGGGGGTGCGGCCAGCCCAAAGGCCGAGGAGTCCTACTCCCACCGAGTAGGACTCCCCCTTCCTAGTTGGATTAGGATTGAGGAGGGGAAGAGGGAAGGGGCCGCCTCTCCTTGTCCTATTCGGACTAGAGGGGAGGGGGGCGCGCCTACCCTAGCCGCCCTTCCTCTTCTCTCTATGGCCCATCAAGGCCCATAGACTTCGGGGTTCCGTAACCCCTGTTCCGCAGAACTTCCTGCTTTCATCCGAACCTTCCAAGTCCAAACATAGGCTTCCAATATATCAATCTTTATGTCTCGACCATTTCGAGACTCCTCGTCATGTCCGTGATCACATCCGGACTCAACAACCTTCGTACATCAAAACTTATAAACTCATAATGAACTCACATCGAACGTTAAGCGCATGGACCCTACGGGTTCGAGAACTATGTAGACATGACCTAGAACCATTCTCGGTCAATAACCAATAGCGGAACCTGGATGCCCATATTGGTTCCTACATATTCTACGAAGATCTTTATCGGTCAAACCGCATAACGACATAACGTTGTTCCCTTTGTCATCGGTATGTTACTTACCCGAGATTCGATCGTCGGTATCCAATACCTAGTTCAATCTCGCTACGGTAAGTCTCTTTACTCGCTCCGTAATACATCATCTCACAACTAACTCATTAGTTGTAATGCTTGCAAGGCTTATGTGATGTGTATTACCGAGAAGGCCCAGAGATACCTCTCCGACAATCGGAGTGACAAAACCTAATCTCAAATACGCCAACCCAACAAGTACCTTTGGAGACACTGTAGTACTCCTTTATAATCACCCAGATTACGCTAGACGCTTGGTAGTACCTAAAGTGTTCCTCCGTAAACGGAGTTGCATAATCTCATAGTTACAGTGAACATGTATAGGTCATGAAGAAAGCATTAGCAATATACTAAACGATCAAGTGCTAAGCTAACGGAATGGGTCATGTCAATCACATCATTCTCCTAATGAGGTGATCCCATTAATCAAATGACAACACATGTCTATGTTTAGGAAACACAACCATCTTTGATTAATGAGCTAGTCTAGTAGAGGCATAATAGTGGCTATCTGTTTGTCTATGTATTCACACATGTATTATGTTTCCGGTTAATACAATTCTAGCATGAATAATAAACATTTATCATGGTATAAGGAAATAAATAATAACTTTATTATTGCCTCTAGGGCATATTTCCTTCACTCGGGGAGGCCGATCCGAACAGGGTCCGGCAAGGGGACGTCTTCTATATAAAACCATTCTGAAGGCCAGTCTTCGGACGCCTTCCTTGGGGTTCCGGTTAGATATCCGGTCCCGGCGATGCGCCATGGTTCGGCTCCGCCCACTTGATATATCGACCCCTCCTGAGAACAGGGCACAAGGCAGAACAGCTTCTTCCACAGCGCGAAATGAGCCTCAATGCCCAAAAACAGCTCGCAAAGGGCTACGAAGCCCGCAATATGCAATATGGAGGCAGCGCGAAGGTTGTGCAACCGAGGTCAGAGAACTCAGTGAGCCCCGGAGAAACGGATGAATTGGAAACCGAGCCCTCTTATCAAATAAGGGACAAGGCATACCCGCCTCCTTTGAGGGACTGGGACGCCTTCGCTTGCTCTCCGCCATTATAGGTGGCAAGTCCGGCTCAAACGGGACCATGAAGGCTGGGGAAGGAATCCTTGGTTTGGAGCGCCACTAGCTCGACAAAGGGACGGAACATCTTCCCAACTTCCACCGAGGGCTGGGAGGGCGAGAGGAGGAGCTGCGCCGACCGCCATGATGGAATGGATCTCGCTCGGATGCGCCCGATGAATGCTCATGAAGGGAAGATGGTGTGATTTGGATCTAAACTCGCCTCTTTTATAGGCAGCTCATTTATGTAGCTAGGGGTAAATGTAAAACACCCCGGCTTTTTGCATTCGTTTGACACGTGGAAGACGACCATTATTGGGCATGGAAGCCAAGGAGCGCAATATTCACGAGAAGCCGGACACTATTCAACAGGTACACAGAATTTGGAGAAGAACCCGCCTTGCAATGTCGAAGACAATCTGCGCGCCGGACTCATCGTCATTGAAGCGTGGTTCGGGGGCTACTGAGGGAGTCCTGGATTACGGGGTGTCCGGATGGCCGGACTATAACCTTTGGCCGGACTCCTGGACTATGAATATACAAGATTGAAGACTTCGTCCCGTGTCCGGATGGGACTTTCCTTGGCGTGGAAGGGCAAGCTTGGCGATACGGATATGTAGATCTCCTCCTATTGTAACCGACTCTGTGTAACCCTAGCCCTCTCCGGTGTCTATATAAACCGGAGGGTTTTAGTCCGTAGGACGGACAACAATCATACCATAGGCTAGCTTATAGGGTTTAGCCTCTCTGATCTCGTGGTAGATCTACTCTTGTACTACCCATATCATTAATATTAATCAAGCAGGAGTAGGGTTTTACCTCCATCGAGAGGGCCCGAACCTGGGTAAAAACATCGTGTCCCTTGTCTCCTGTTACCATCCGCCTAGACGCACAGTTCGGGACCCCCTACCTGAGATCCGCCGGTTTTGACATCGACATCTGCCATTCCTACCATCATTTCACACAGCTACTCGCACGCCTCCCCGTTAATTCACACACTTGCACGCACGCCTCCCCGTCTGCCTGCGTGGCGGACTGCTCGCATGCGTCCCGTCAACTCACGCCTGCTCGCACGGCACATTGGGCGTGTGGCAGCACGTATATTTTTGGTTTATTTTTTGCCGCTTTGCTGCTTCACTGAACCGTTTGCGTTGAAGAGATGCACAAATCCTGCGTTGAACATCTCACACGCTTCCTGGTGAACCTGCACACCGGACAAGTTTTGGATTTACTAGAATTTAAAAACCAGGTATCTCAACGTTTTGCCGGCAATCAACAGCGCCCTGGTGTTTGGAATTCATTCCCATTTCTTGCATGGGACGTAAGCATGCAACCAAGGACAAAGATTTGATTTTTCAACCAATTTATATGCACTGGAGCATCTGCATATAGTTCAAATTTGAATTATGCACATACATGCATTGAGAACTCAGTTAATGCATAAAAATGTCCAAACGAACCCCGAAAAATCACAAAAATTGACACAACACTCCTGTTGTTCTATGTTGACACGAGAAATTTTTTGAAAGCAATAAGAGGCAATGGATATCATTTCGTCCCCAAAGGTGTGACGTTCCCTCGCGAAACCCTCATGCTTGTTGTGAGAAGCTCTGGTTTGTGAGAAGCATATACCCAAAGCTGCCCCAAATGGGACAAAAAATTTACCACGGCATGTTGATGCCGCTCCATGATAGCATGCCAAGTTTCATGAATTTCAGACGAGTTTTGGATTTACTAGAATTTAAAACTAGGTATCTCAATGTTTATGTCGAAAGTGACGGCAAGGTGGTGTTTGACTTCATTCCCAATTCTTCCATGGGACCTAAGCATGCACCCAAGGACAAAGATTTGACAACCACTTTATATGCACTAGAGCATGTGCATGTAGTTCAAATTTGAATTATGCACATAAATGCATTGAGAGCTCAGTTAATGCATAAAAATGTCCAAACGAACCCCGAAAAATCACAAAAAATAACACAACACTCCTGTTGTTCTATGTTGACACGAGAAATTTTTTGAAAGCAATAAGAGGAAATGGATATCGTTTCATCCCCAAAGGTGGGGCATTCCCTCGCGAAACCCTCATGCTTGTTGTGAGAAGCTCTGGTTTGTGAGAAGCATATACCCAAACCTGCCCCAAATGGGACAAAAAATTACCACAGCATGTTGATGCTGCTCCATGATAGCATATGCCAAGTTTCATGAATTTCAGACGAGTTTTGGATTTACTAGAATTCAAAACCAGGTATCTCAATGTTTTGTCGAAAGTGATGGTGGAAGGGTGTTTGACATTCATTCCCATTTCTTGCATGGGACCTAAGCATGCACCCAAGGACAAAGATTTGACAACCAATTTATATGCACTGGAGCATGTGCATGTAGTTCAAATTTGAATTATGCACATAAATGCATTGAGAGCTTAGTTAATGCATAAAAATGTCCAAACGAACCCCGAAAAATCACAAAAAATAACACAACACTCATGTTGTTCTATGTTGACACGAGAAAAATTTTGAATGCAATAAGAGGCAATGGATATCGTTTCATCCCCAAAGGTGGGGCGTTCCCTCGCGAAACCCTCATGCTTGTTGTGAGAAGCTCCGTTTGTGATAAGCATATACTCCAAACCTGCCCCAAATGGGACAAAATTTACCACGGCATGTTGATGCCGCCCATGATAGCATATGCCAAGTTTCATGAATTTCAGATTTAGTTTTGGATTTACTAGAATTTAAAAATCAGGTATCTCAATGTTTATGTCGAAAGTGACGGTGGAAGGTGTTTGACATTCATTCCCATTTCTTGCATGGGACCTAAGCATGCACCCAAGGACAAAGATTTGATTTTTCAACCAATTTATATGCACTGGAGCATGTGCATGTAGTTCAAATTTGAATTATGCACATAAATGCATTGAAAACTCACTTAATTCATAAAAATGTCCAAACGAACCCCAAAAAATCACAAAAAATAACACAACACTCCTGTTGTTCTATGTTGACGCGAGAAATTTTTTGAAAGAAATAAGAGGCAATGGATATCGTTTCATCCCCAAAGGTGGGGCGTTCCCTACCGAAACCATCATGCTTGTTGTGAGAAGCTCTGGTTTGTGAGAAGCATATACCCAAACCTGCCCCAAATGGGACAAAAAATTAACCACGGCATGTTGATCCCATTCCATGAAAGCATGCCAAGTTTCATGAATTTCAGACGAGTTTTGGATTTACTAGAATTTAAAAACAAAGTATCTCAACGTTTTGCCGGCAATCAACGGTGCCCTAGTGTTTGAAATTCATTCCCATTTCTTGCATGGGACCTAAGCATGCACCCAAGGACACAGATTTGAATTTTCAACCAATTTATATGCATTAGAGCATGTGCATGTAGTTCAAATTTTAATTATGCACATAAATGCATTGAAAACTCAATCAATGCATAAAAATGTCCAAACGAACCCTGAAAAATCCCAAAAATTGACACAACACTCCTGTTGTTCTATGTTGACACGAGAAAAATTTTGAAAGCAATGAGAGACAACGGATATTGTTTCGTTCCCAAAGGTGGGACGTTCCCTACCGAAGCCATCATGATTGTTGTGAGAAGCTCTGGTTTGTGAGAAGCATATACCCAAACCTGCCCCAAATGGGACAAAAAATTTACCACGGCATGTTGATGCCGCCCATGATAGCATGCCAAGTTCCATGAATTTCAGATTTAGTTTTGGATTTACTAGAATTTAAAATAAAGTATCTCAACATTTTGTCGGCAATCAACGGTGCCTCGGTGTTTGAAATTCATTCCCATTTCTTGCATGGGACCTAAGCATGCACCTAATACGTCTCCAACGTATCTATAATTTTTGATTGTTCCATGCTATTATATTATCCATCTAAGATGTTTTATATGCATTTATATGCTATTTTATATGATTTTTGGGACTAACCTATTAACCTAGAGCCTAGTGCCAGTTTTTTGTTTTTTCCTTGTTTTTGAGTATTGCAGAAAAGGAAAACCAAACGGAGTCCAATTGACCTGAAATTTGAAGAAGATTATTTTTGGACCAGAAGAAGCCCACGGAGCATCGGACATGGACCAGAAGAGTCCCGGGCTGCCCACGAGGGTGGGGGGCGCGCCCACCCCCCTGGGCGCGCCTCCCTACCTCGTGGACAGCCCGGAGACCCTCCTGACTTGTTCCCAACGCCAATACCTCTCATATATACCCAAACTTCCAGAAAGAAACCTAGATCGGGAGTTCCGCTGCCGCAAGCCTCTGTAGCCACCGAAAACCAATCTAGACCCGGTCCAGCACCCTGCCGGAGGGGGGGATCCCTCTCCGGTGGCTATCTTCATCATCCCGGCGCTCTCCATGACGAGGAGGGAGTAGTTCACCCTCGGGGCTGAGGGTATGTACCAGTAGCTATGTGTTTGATTTCTCTCTCTCTCTCTCGTGTTCTTGAGGTGGTACGATCTTGATGTATCACGAGCTTTGCTATTATAGTTGGATCTTATGATGTTTCTCCCCCTCTACTCTCTTGTAATGGATTGAGTTTTCCCTTTGAAGTGATCTTATCGGATTGAGTCTTTAAGGATTTGAGAACACTTGATGTATGTCTTGCATGTGCTTATCCGTGGTGACAATGGGATATCACGTGATCCACTTGATATATGTTTTGGTGATCAACTTGCGAGTTCCTAACATTGTGAACTTATGCATAGGGGTTGGCACACATTTTCGTCTTGACTCTCCGGTAGAAACTTTGGGGCACTCTTTGAAGTTCTTTTGTGTTGGTTGAATAGATGAATCTGAGATTGTGTGATGCATAACGTATAATCATACCCGCGGATACTTGTGGTGACATTGGAGTATCTAGGTGACATTAGGGTTTTGGTTGATTTGTATCTTTAGGTGTTATTCTAGTACGAACTCTATGATAGTTCGAACGGAAAGAATAGCTTCATGTTATTTTACTACAGACTCTTGAATAGATCGATCCGAAAGGATAACTTTGAGGTGGTTTCGCACCTACAATAATCTCTTCATTTGTTCTCCGCTATTAGTGACTTTGGAGTGACTCTTTGTTGCATGTTGAGGGATAGTTATATGATCCAATTATGTTATTATTGTTGAGAGAACTTGGACTAGTGAAAGTATGAACCCTAGGCCTTGTTTCCTAGCATTGCAATACCGCTTATTTATCACTTTTATCATTAGTTACCTTGCTGTTTTTATATTTTCATATTACAAAACCTATATCTACCATCCATATTTCACTTGTATCACCATCTCTTCGCCGAACTAGTGCACCTATACAATTTACCATTGTATTGGGTGTGTTGGGGACACAAGAGACTCTTTGTTCTTTGGTTGCAGGGTTGCTTGAGAGAGACCATCTTCATCCTACGCCTCACACGGATTGATAAACCTTAGGTCATCCACTTGAGGGAAATTTGCTACTGTCTTACAAACCTCTGCACTTGGAGGCCCAACAACGTCTACAAGAAGAAGGTTGTGTAGTAGACATCAAGCTCTTTTCTAGTGCTGTTGCCGGGGAGGTTAGTGCTTGAAGGTATATCTTTAGATCTTGCAATCTAATCTTTTAGTTTCTTGTTTTATCACTAGTTTAGTCTATAAAAGAAAACTACAAAGAAATGGAATTGAGACTGCCTCATATGCTTCATCTTTTTAATATCTTCCATTGAAAATAAGGATTCTGATAATTGTGCTCAATTGCTAGAGGAAGAATGCATTAAAATGTTTGGCACTAAATATTTGAATGATGAGCATGATTGCAATGTTGTTAGTATGAATTCTTTGAATACCCATGATGCTAATAATGTGTAAAGCCACAAGCTTGGGGATGCTATGTTTGATGAAGATGATATTTTTTGTCCCCTAAGTTTTGATGAGCAAATTTATTATGATGAAAGCATGCCTCCTATCTATGATGATTACTGTGATGACACGTATGCTATAATCAATAATGATAACCATGAAACTTTTCATCTTGATCTTAATTTTCAATCACATGATAGTTATTTTGTTGAGTTTGCTCCCACTACTATTGATGAGAATAAATTTGCTTATGTGGAGAGTAGTAAAATTTCTATGCAAGTAGATCATGAAAAGAATGATTTATGTGCTGGTTATATGGTTGAATTCATTCATGATGCTACTAAAAATTATTATGAGAGAGGATAATATGCTTCTACATATTGCAATAATATCAAGTTTCCTCTCTATGTGTTGAAAATCTTGAAGATTTGCTTGTTTTGCCTTCCTATGCTAGTTGATTATTGTTCCCATAAGTTGTTTGCTCACAAAATTCCTATGCATAGGAAGTGGGTTAGACTTAAATGTTATAGTTGTATGCTTCACGATGCTCCCGTTATGTTTCAATTCTTATCTTTTATGCGAGCATCATTGAAATCATCATGCCTTAATCATTATGCCTAGCTAGAAAGGCATTAAAGAAAAGCGCTTGTTGGGAGACAACCCAATATTTACCCCTACTGTTTTTGTGTGTTCACATGATTAAGATACTGTAGTAATCATGTTTTATGGCTTTTGTTTCAATAAAGTGCCAAGTAGAACCTTTGGAAAGATTTGGGTGGAAGTTAATGTGATCTTGCTGTAAAAAACAGAAACTTTGCGCTCACGAGTTTAGCTGTCATTTTTTTACAGAAGAGTGCTTTTAAGTTGATTCTTTTTGCAGAAGATTAATAGACAAATTCCTCAGGTCCACCAATTTATTTTATAATTTTTCGAGTTCCAGAAGTTTACGTTTGATACAGATTACTACAGACTGTTCTGTTTTTGACAGATTCTGTTTTCTATGTGTTGTTTGCTTGTTTTGACGAATCTATGAGTAGTATCGGAGGGTATGAACCATAGAGAAGTTGGAATACATTAGATATTACACCAATATGAATTTATAATGAGTTCACAACAGTACCTAAGTGGTGATTTATTTTCTTATACTAACGGAGCTTAGGAGTTTTCTGTTGAGTTTTGTGTTGTGAAGTTTTCAAGTTTTGGGTAAGGATTCGATGGATTATGGAATAAGGAGTGGCAAGAGACTAAGCTTGGGGATGCCCAAGGAACCCCAAGGTAATATTCAAGGACAACCAAGAGCCTAAGCTTGGGGATGCCCCGGAAGGCATCCCCTCTTTCGTCTTCGTTCATCGGTAACTTTACTTTGAGCTATATTTTTGTTCACCACATGATATGTGTTTTGCTTGGAGCGTCATTTTATTTTATTTTGTTTTACTTGCTGTTTGAATAAAATACCAAGATCTGAAATTCTTAAATGTTAGAGAGTCTTCACATAGTTGCATAATTATTCGACTACTCATTGACCTTCACTTATATCTTTTGGAGTAGTTTGTCATTCGCTATAGTGCTTCACTTATATCCTTTTAGAGCACGGTGGTGGTTTTATTTTGAATAAATAGATGAACTCTCATGCTTCACTTATATTATTTTGAGAGTCTCCATGATGAGGAGGGAGTAGTTCACCCTCGAGCCGAGGGTATGTACCAGTAGCTATGTGTTTGATCTCTCTCCCTCTCTCGTGTTCTTGAGGTGGTACGATCTTGATGTATCGCGAGCTTTGGTATTATAGTTGGATCTTATGATGTTTATCCCCCTCTACTCTCTTGTAATGGATTGAGTTTTCCCTTTGAAGTGATCTTATTGGATTGAGTCTTTAAGGATTTGAGAACACTTGATGTATGTCTTGCATGTGCTTATCTGTGGTGACAATGGGATATCACGTGATCCACTTGATGTATGTTTTGGTGATCAACTTGCGAGTTCCGTAACATTATGAACTTATGCATAGGGGTTGGCACACGTTTTGCCTTGACTCTCCAAAGAGAAACTTTGGGGCACTCTTTGAAGTTCTTTGTGTTGGTTGAATAGATGAATCTGAGATTGTGTGATGCATATCGTATAATCATACCCATGGATAATTGTGGTGACATTGGAGTATCTAGGTGACATTAGGGTTTTGGTTGATTTGTATCTTTAGGTGTTATTCTAGTACTAACTCTATGATAGTTCGAACGAAAGAATAGCTTCATGTTATTTTACTACGACTCTTGAATAGATCGATCCAAAGGATAACTTTGAGGTGGTTTCAGATCTACAATAATCTCTTCGCTTGTTCTCCGCTCTTAGTGACTTTGGAGTGACTTTTTGTTGCATGTTGAGGGATAGTTATATGATCCAATTATGTTATTATTGTTGAGAGAACTTGCACTAGTGAAAGTATGAACCCTAGGCCTTGTTTCCTAGCATTGCAATACCGTTTACACTCACTTTTATCATTAGTTACCTTGTTGTTTCTATATTTTCATATTACAAAAACCTATATCTGCCATCCATATTGCACTTGTATCACCATCTCTTCGCCGAACTAGTGCACCTATACAATTTACCATTGTATTGGGTGTGTTGGGGACACAAGAGACTCTTTGTTATTTGGTTGCAGGGTTGCTTGAGAGAGACCATCTTCATCCTATGCCTCCCACGGATTGATAAACCTTAGGTCATCCACTTGAGGAAAATTTTCTACTGTCCTACAAACCTCTGCACTTGGAGGCCCAACAACGTCTACAAGAAGAAGGTTGCGTAGTAGACATCAGCACCCAAGGACAGAGATTTGATTTTTCAACCAATTTATATGCACTGGAGCATGTGCTTGTAGTTCAAAATTGAATTATGCACATAAATGCATTGAAAACTCACTTAATGCATAAAAATGTCCAAACGAACCCCGAAAAATCATAAAAAATAACACAACACTCTAGTTGTTCCATGTTGACACGAGAAAAATTTTGAAAGCAATAAGAGGCAATGGATATCGCTTTGTCCCCAAAGGTGGGGCATTCGCCATCAAACCATCATGCTTGTTGTGAGAAGCTCCAGCCAGAGAAGCATATACCCAAACCTGCCCCAAATGGGACAATAAAATTACCACTGCATGTTGATGGCGCCCATGATAGCGTGCCAAGTTTCATGAATTTTAGACGAAGTTTTGATTTACTAGAATTTAAAACCAGGTATCTCAATGTTTGCGGTCGAGTGACGGTGGTGGTGTTTGACATTCATTCCCATTTCTTGCATGGGACCTAAGCATGCACCCAAGGACAAAGATTTGATTTTTCAACCAATTTATATGCACTGGAGCATGTGCATGTAGTTCAAATTTGAATTTATGCACATAGATGCATTGAAAACTCAATGCATAAAAAGTCCAAACGAACCCTGAATAATTGCAATTCTTTTATGACACACATATAGTTGCATGTTCACTGTAGATAAAAGGTCTAGTAATTCAAACACCGCCCATGGTCATTGTGACCCCATTATGTAATTCAAATCAACACGAAAAATCAGTAGATCCCACACAGTTTATTATAACCAACCGTGTGAGATGCGGCAAAAAATATCTTGGAGCACCGTCGGAGTATAGTACGCATATGGCCTACATAAGAAGGTGCGACAGCTACAGTCCACAGCCCGCTCTGAATAAGGGACCGTGTCTGATGACACTTTGCACGCCAGTTTTTTCGTTGAAGCGATTCCAAATTTTCGGCTTCCGCAGAAATATCTTCCTCCCCGCCCCCTCCCCCTTACCAAAAGCCACATTTCCCCTATTTCTGCCTTCCTTTGCAAGTTGAAACCTTCACTCCTTGCTTGCAGCGCCGCCTCCTCGCCGGCGACCTCTTTCACGCTGCTCGCCTTGCCTATCCGCATGTGTAATCCACACCGACCCCATCCTCCTCCTCCTTCCACATCCCACATACCCCGACCGCCGGCGCGAGCGCGGCACCTTCCACCCAAATCACCGATCCCTCCACCAAATAAGCGCCAGCCTAATCCATGGTGCACGCAGTATAGCCAGGATCTCAAGAAGCATTTGGCAAGGAGAAGAATCGCGTCAAGACGCTGCGGATGAGGTCGAGATGGCTGCCATTCGTGCCAACCCCCAGATCTTGGAGGAGCACCTCACCGTCGAGGCCACCGGTGACGGCTCGCGCGCCGACGCCGCGATGTGGTTGGCTGCTTTAAATGACAGTTCGTGGCGTTTTCTCGAGGCCACCATCGGTGCCTTCGATGAAGACTATGAGGTGTTTTCTCAGCGTGCACGTGCTTACCTCATCTCGAGAGGCAGCAGGTTGGTGCCCGGAGCAGCTCAGGCAACTCACCACTACAACAAGGGCACCCACGATGTGGAGGCCTCGCCCTCTTCCATGTCCAAGGAGCCAATCGTCATCGATATCTCCATCAATGAGGAGTAGCTTGTCTTATTATCTCACTATAAGGACCCATGTTCAGTTTGCTAGCTATCGCTTTTCCTTAACAAATTCTAGTGAATTTGCTATCTACTTTTACCATGCAATCTTCTGGCTATAGTGCAAATGTTCTATATGTCGTGCAATGTGGTGTTCATTAACTGCTTGGTTCAATTCTGCAAATGTGATGTTCAATTCTTCAGGGTGCAATATTTCCAAGTTGTTAAGCATGCTTGGTTTGGTTAACTGTCTGCCCTTCTATTACGAGTATGTTATATTGTGCAATGTGGTGCTAATTTAACGTTTGGTTCATTTGTTGTGGTGTTTAGTTAACTGCTTGGTTCAATTCTGCAATGCGATGTTCAATTGTTGTGGCTGCATTCTGTTATTGTATACCATGTGAGAAATAAATCAAATTTGGCTGTACTAAATACATGAGAAACAAATACAATTGCCATATTTCCAAGTTGTTAAGCATTCTTAGTTTGGTTAACTGTCTGATCTTCTTTTAGGAGTATGTTATATTGTGCAATGTGGTGCTCAGTTAACGTTTGGTTCATTTGTTGTGGTGCTTAGTTAACTGTTTGGTTCAATTCTGCAATGCGATGTTCAATTGTTGTGGCTACATTTCCTAGTTCTTAATCATGATTGGTTTGGATCAATGGGTTTTCCATGTGGCTTGAATTAATCTGATGAATCTGCAATGTGCTTATTTATCATCAACATATTTTACTAATAGCATGCGAACCCTTACTTAACTTGGTGACTAACTACCTTATATGTGTTGCAGGGAAACAATGGGAAGCACTGAGGTTTACAAGATGGTACTAACTATTATACCTTGCCTTTTTTATTCCTTTGCCCCATTTCCAATATAGAGAAGATATTTATGCACATCGTTGTTTTCGTGCTTCATCGATGATTACCTCTCAAACCACCTCTCGTGGTCGAGGCGAGGAAAGTTTTCATACAACACCCACGGTTCAATATTGAAGTGTTCTCAAGAGGTTGAAGGATGGACGGTCAATCATCCACATGCACTCGCATAAAGTTGCAAAGACCTTCAACATGAATGAAGGCTCAATATTCGCCTTCCGCTTCAGCAGTTTTCCGATGAGATGCATCTCTATGTACCATCTATGATGCTAATTTTGAAAGGTTCTAGATGTTGCATGTGAAACTTGTCTTGGTGCGCTTATGTAATGGGGTAGCTGAGTGCTCAAGCTATATCATGTTGTACTCGATGTATTTCAATTATGAAACCTACTTCCTTAATATGGAAATGGAATATATTATGTGCTTAATATGAATGTCAATTAGATTAGTAAATGGATTATTAATAATAGGGCAATTAGCCTGCTAATTGGCCAATTAGCTTGCTAATTGGGTTTTCCTATCGCAAACGGTTATTGAGAAAACACCGTGGGCGATGACCTTAGGCAACGCACACAGTTTCTAGGAATAAACCGTGTTGGATCAATGAACAATCACACACGACATTCTCTTGAAAACTGTTTGCGTTACGCCACCTTGCGCAAACGTTTCCTTGGAGTGACTTGTGGGATGTATATACGAACGGAAACGTTTAGCGGTGACTGGCTGTGTAGGATGTACTTACAACCGGAAATGATTTCGCATGTATAATTGTATTTTTTAGCACTACTGTATGTATTTCTGTATTTGAGTGCTCGCCAGTCGCACACGACCTCATTTTTCCGAGCATGTGTGCCAGGAGGGCATATCCCCGACGGTTTCTGGGTCGTGTGGGAAGGACCCCCCTATCGCCCACACTCACTAGGTGACGGTTCCGAACGCCGTCGCGGAAAGGGGTTAAAAACTGTTTGTATAGCACCAAGGCGTACCCGTGTAGGTCTTAGAAGAGGCCTTGGTGATGGTCTTGGCCGTGGTGGTGGTAGAGGCCGTGGTGATGGTCTTGGCCGTGGTGAAGGTCTAGGCCGTGGTGATGGTCTTGGCCGTGGTGGTGGTAGAGGCCATGGTGGTGGTAGAGGCCGTGGTGGTGGTCTAAGCCGTGGTGGTGGTCTAGGTCGTGGTGGTGGTAGAGGCCGTGGTGATGGCCTATGCCTTGGTGGTGGCTATGGCCGTGGTGGTGATCTTGGCCTTGGTGGCGGCCGTAGTGGAGGAATGTTCTCTTGGCTCAATGGACCATTGCAGTATGTGACTTACTATGATCTTGTTATTTTGGCTCAATGTTTGTGTTGTTATTTTGCATTGTGTGACTAAATATTATGTTGCCATTTTTGTAGGTATGGAAACAATGAAGCGGGTGGAGGACACGAAGGGGGAAGGTGAGATCCCTTGGTGGTGGGAGGAGGAAGAAGAAGAAGAGAGGAGGAAGAAGAAGGGACAAGGACCGTGACCTTCTTATGAACCAAAATGGGTGCTACTATGTGCTATGAGTCCTAAATGACTATGTATTTTGGCATGTCCAGATGTGCATTCTAAGGGAGAGGCCTGATCAGTAGGTGAGCGCTTATCCCTTAGGCGCTGCACATCTGGACATGCCTATCCAGAGAGCAAAATAGCTATTCCAGTAGGCATTTGATCTGTGCAGCGCCTAAGGGATAGGCGCCATACCTGTTTAATGTGTAGCACCCATGCCTTAGGCGCTGCACATCTCAGTGTCAATTATGCTGCCCCACCCACCCCGCCCCCACACACCCCCACCCCAGACACAAACCCGAAGCTCAGTGCCTCCCCTCTGCCCTCCTCTCTCCCCTCTCAAATCCTTCTCAGATCCAGAGATTTTGTGCGTGGATCTCGAAGCCAACCCCTCCCTTAAGCTAATCTCCTCTGATCCCCTCGTTTTCATCCAATTGAATTCTCACATTACCTCATATCATGCTAGTTTGGGGAAACCCTAGTTGTTGATTGGAGTTGGAAATTTGTTGGGAAACCCTAGTTTTGGCAAGGGTTAGGCATTTGAATGTGTTCATGCATTTACCTATGTAAATTTGTGGGGAAACCCTAGTTTTGTAAGCATGGCTTCATCCGGTTCCATGACGAGGCCACCATGTGCTAACCAAGAGGACATGCCGAACAAGTGGGGGGACGCATCTTTGGACAAGGTGAAGGAGAAAGATGTCAACTATGCTTGCAAGGTGAAGGTGTCCACCAACTGAAAGAAGTGTTGGATGGAAGGGATGAGATATTTTGTATGCCCCAACTATGCTTATGATCGTGCGATTCCAACTAACGCCTATGACCAACCACCGGTAAGCTAGAGAAGTAAAATGTTATTCTCAAATGTGTGTCAGCACTAACAAAAAAATTGTATGCAGTCACCGCCTCCTCTATGCAAGTACTTCACGTGGATAGGTCATGAAGTGCCAGAAGATGTCCAAAAGACCAATATCAAGATTGTCTTAGGCGCCAGTGACGGTTCGAAGAATCGTTTCAAAGAGGCTTGGAGGAATAGCATCGTCAAAAGGAGAGGATGGAGTGGAAGAAACGAGAGGAGGAGAGGGCACGCCAAGCGAAACTTGCTCGTGAGGAGAAGAGGGCAAGAAAGCTTGCAAAGGCTCGCGAGGCGCAAGAGGAGGAAGAGGCATGTGACAAGAAGGGGAAATGGCCTCGCTCGACTCAGTAGAGACTTTGCTTCGATGCACTCGTCATGGAACCGGATGTTGTTGGGGAACGTAGAAATTTCAAAAAAATTCCTACGCACACGCAAGATCATGGTGATGGCATAGCAACGAGAGGGAGAGTATTGTCCACGCACTGTGAGACCGAAGCGGAAGCGTTATGACAACGCTGTTGATGTAGTCGACGCCTTCACGATCCGACCGATCCAAGTACCGAACGCACGGCACCTCCGAAGTTCAGCACACGCTCAGCTCGATGACGATCCCCGGCCCGATCCAAAGAAAGCGTCGGGATGATTTCCGCCAAGACGAAGGCGTGCAGGACGATGATGATGCTCCACCGGCGCAGGCTTCGCCTAAGCTCTGCGACGATATGACCAAGTGGAATATGGTGGAGGGGGCACCGACACGGCTAAGGAACGATCCGTAGATCAACTTGTGTGTTATGGGGTGCCCCTTCCCCGTAGATATAAAGGAGGAGGGGAGGTGCGGCCGCCCTCATAGGGTGCGCCGAGGAGTCCTACTCCCACCGGAGTAGGACTCCCCCTTGCCTTGTTGGAGAAGGAAAGGGGAGGGAAAGAGGAAGGGGCGCGCCTCTCCTTGTCCTATTCGGACTAGGGGAGGGGCGCTGCCTGCCCCGGCCGCCCTCCTCTTCTCCCTCATGGCCCACTAAGGCCCAATATCCCCGGAGGGTTCCGTAACTCGGTGTTCCAGAAAATCCCGATTTCACCCGGAACCATTCCGATATCCAAATATAGGCTTCCAATATATCAATCTTTATGTCTCGACCATTTCGAGACTCCTCGTCATGTCCGTGATCACATCCGGACTCAACAAACTTCGTACCTCAAAACTTGTAAACTCATAATAAAACTGCCATCGTAACGTTAAGCGCACGGACCCAACGGGTTCGAGAACTATGTAGACATGACCTAGAACCATCCTCATCAATAACCAATAGCGGAACCTGGATGCCCATATTGGTTCCTACATATTCTATGAAGATCTTTATCGGTCAAACCGCATAACTACATACGTTGTTCCCTTTGTCATCGGCATGTTACTTGCCCGAGATTCGATCGTCGGTATCCAATACCTAGTTCAATCTCGTTATCGCAAGTCTCTTTACTCGCTCCGTAATACACCATCTCGTAATTAACTTATTAGTTGCAATGCTTGCAAGGCTTATGTGATGTGTATTACCGAGAAGGCCTAGAGATACCTCTCCGACAATCAAGTGACAAAACCTAATCTCAAATACGCCAACCCAACATGTACCTTTGGAGACACCTGTAGTACTCCTTTATAATCACCCAGCTACATTGTGACGCTTGGTAGCACCCAAAGTGTTCCTCCCAAACGGAGTTGCATAATCTCATAGTTACAGAACATGTATAAGTCATGAAGAAAGCAATAGCAATATACTAAACGATCAAGTGCTAGGCTAACGGAATGGGTTATGTCAATCACATCATTCTCCTAATGATGTGATCCCATTAATCAAATAACAACACATGTCTATGGTCAGGAAACATAACCATCTTTGATTAATGAGCTAGTCAAGTAGAGGCATACTAGTGACTATATGTTTGTCTATGTATTCACACATGTATTATGTTTCCGGTTAATACAATTCTAGCATGAATAATAAACATTTATCATGATATGAGGAAATAAATAATAACTTTATTATTGCCTCTAGGGCATATTTCCTTTAGATGTACCCATGCCGTATGTGTCATAAACTATCTTCTAGGGCAAGAAGCCATTTGTCATCAACTATCTTCTAATGAATGTGTCGTGAACTTGTGAGGTTATGTGAGATGTTGTTGAACTCTTAGAATTGTGCTATTTGTGTTTGCGAACTTGTAGTAATGTTTCGATTGTCTTAAATGATGTGATGTTCAAGTTATGACTAGTGTTTGTTCAGTTTCTGCACTGTACATCATTGCACTATAGTTACGAAGTCAAATTGCTGCCGAAAGTGCTTCTGTTTCTGCAGTTCTGCAGTAAACAACACTGCAGCTCCCATGCCTCAGGCGCTGCACTATACTATGCAGCGCCCAAGAGTGAGGCGCCACATAGTAGAGTGCAGCGCCCAAGGTTCCGGGGCTGCACACAGACTTCGGTTTTTTGGCTCTCAAAGCTGCTGCAAAGCTTCTGTTGCCCTCTGTGCAGCGCCCAGGCCTCAAGCGCTGCACCATACTATGTGGTGCCTGACGCTTAGGTGCTGCATAGTATAGTGCAACGCCTGAAACAAGGGCATTGCAGTGCTGTTAACTGCAAAACTGCAGAAACAATAGCGCTTTTGACATCAATTTGAATTCACAAATATAGTGCAGTGTTGTAAACTGCAGAAACAGAACAAACACAAGTCACAACTTGAACATCACATCATTTAAGACAATTCCAAACATTACTACAAGTTCGCAAACACAAGTAGCACACTTCTAAGAGTTCACCAATATCTCACATAAACTCACAAGTTCATGATCCTAGTGAAACGGCGAGAAGTTCAGTTTCATAATGAAAACGCCAATGACTAATGCCTTGCGCACGTGCTCCTGGTGCCACGCTTGGTGGTTAGCTTCTTCCTCCTAGGAGGGCGAGCCTCCTCTTCCTCCCTTTCCTCCTCCGCCTCATCATCCAAGCTCGCCATACGCGAGCTCCCTACGACCATCTTTGGGTTGCCTCTGTTGTCAAAGTCGGTGGGCATGTACCGTTTTATGGGCTGCCTCTTCTTCAACATGTATGCGGATCAAACTTGAGCGTCCGCCAAAGTCGTGTCATCATCAATATATCACACAATCAAACAATATGGTGAAGACCAGCGTCGTAATCAAGTGAGAATTAAATCTAAAAGATTAGTCATACCTCTTGGGTGACCACACCCTCATCATCCAGATAAGAAAATGAGGAACTCACATCGTCCTCCTGATGGTGAGATAAAGGGTCTGATGGTGTACCACACCTAGAGGTAGATGGTTCATCATATTCTGGGTCACGGCAACCGAGAAGGTTGGATAACCGCCTTAACTTCTTGGCCTGGCGCTGTAACATGAACAAGTGTATAAGATACCAAACTCTGCAAGATATGTAACATGGACACATGAGTGCGTTATGTACCTTGAGAAATTTTTGTAGTGGACCTTCATCATTGCCTTCTCCAACCGGTGTCTGCTCCAGAATAGATTGGCTTTCATCAGCTGATTTCTTGATCTCGTTGCGCCGCGCATGAGAATGAAGTAACACGTTAGCCATTCAAACATGTGTAATATGATCAACGGGAAAGTAAAGAAGGGAACACTTTACCACATAGTTAATCACCGGAACAGCAGGGACTCCCAGCCCTTCCCTGACATCTTTGTTGTACTTCCCCTTTGATAGATACTCAAAGTTTACGGGTTCTTCAAGAATATCCTCATTGTATGCCGACGGGCATATCTCAACTCGAGTATTTTCAAGAAGCCATCATATGTAGTTATCAAAAGCAAGTGAGTTATGCTCACGAAGCTGGGCGCGTGCACTGCTATGAGCTTGCTCCACACAAAGATGGAAGCGAGTAACATACGAAGCATGATGCTTGTCCCAGTACTTTATCTTCTGCTGCTTTCTCCCATCTAATCTGCATGGTAGAAAATCAAGCATTAGCAAAATCAAGAAGGAGTGGCGATGCTTAGTCAATACGATTCATGCTCTCTTACCTATGAAGTGCTTTGTCCGTATCCACCCATTCCGACGGGTGAGGCTGGAACAGACGAAACTGACGATACACGTGATGTGGCAAGTGAAGCTCAACCGCCCAGTTGCATATCAGTGGGCATTGCATGAGCCAAAGATCCCTATCCCGCAAGCACATCGGGTTGATGGCAACCTCTGGAGTGTACCCTACTGTGTCATTCGCGCCATATGGCTGCCATACCACCTATGAAATAGGGCAACAACGCAACATTGATGACTATTTTTTAGGCAAGCATGAGAAATGATCGTAGTAATGTCCTCGTTACTCGCTTCAGCGTAATCATGTCCAACTCGCAATGTACTTTTGGTACATGAGATTGACATCGTCATCATCTCGATACCACATCCCACTTGTAAGCCCAAGTGGGGAGCCGTAATTTCTCTTCTTCATCCCAAGGATTAAACTTGACGCTTTCAAGGCCCAATGCATGTGACGCTCCCGCCCATACGGAAAGTAGAAGCATATTACCACCAATGCCTCGCACTATCTGTGATCCTGCAACACGCATCGTCCAGCTGCATATGAAAGAAAACAATGTTAACTTGATAGCAAGGTTGCATTGCTAATGAAGAAATGACTTGATAACAAAACAGACCAACTACCTGTCGGTACAAGTACGTAGAGTCGCTGAACCCCAGCTCCATATGCTATCGAAGACGGTCAACGCCTTCAGCCACATCCAGGGAGCGTTCTTGCCTGTGGAGTCAGGAAACAAAGCCCTCGAGAGAACGTACCACATATAGACGAGCATGTGTCTGCATCACATAATCAGTGGCATCCGCAGGGCAGGTCGCAAAGTTGTTTTGAATCCACGTGAGAGCAGCTCCGGCTGCTTTCCTTTCCTTCTTCTTCTTCTTCTTCTCTTCTCCCTCCTCTACGTCACGGTCATCTCCCCAATCCGAAGATGGAAACTGTGCGTCTCCGGCCTCCACCGATCAGCAAGAGAGGACACCAGTGGAGCGTTGAGGTTCGGCGTGGACCGGCTGACCAACTGAATCCACGGGAGGAGTCCTGCCTGCTGGATGTATGGTGTGTACCTATCATTGTAGGGCATGGCAGGACTAGAGACCCCGTGATACCGAATCTTCAGAGGTTCAAGCTTCTGCAAAAAAAGTAATGACAAATCTTAGGGCATGTCAATTTCAACTAATGGCAAATTTGCAAAATATTTAGATTACTCATTATTACCATCTCCTTCTCGCGCATCATGTAGGCCCGGTGTCGTGTGTCGTAGGCATCGTCGAGAAGCCAAACCATCCTTACAAAGTTCAAACAATAGACATATATGAGTTCATCTTCATCTCAAATATCGGTAAACGCTAAACATCTCATATGTGTTCAACTACAAGAATCTCAACATGTCCTTCTCACACAATGAATAAATGATTGTAAATTCTCATATAGGACAAATGTTTCCTACAAGCAGTGGTAGTTACCACCACTTGCGTGTTGTATGTTGTATATAGTATCTGTCGAAACCAAGAGTATGTACGTGTAGTATGTAGTATATATAAATGATTAGGTAGTGTATATACTATTTTTTGGGTAGTATGTACCATGTTTTGAGTATGCTTTTTTATGTACAAATATGTACGTATTTCACAAATATAACAAAAACTATTGACTCATATGCAATTTTTTCATGTAACTTGATTTGAAATATCTTAGATATAGTATATTAACATATTTAAAATAATAAAATAGTATATATACTACCACATGGTAGTATATGAGATATATGGGGTAACTACCACCGGTGGTAGAATGGATTTTCCTATATATATATATATATATATATATATATATATATATATATATATATATATATATATATATATCGTATGTCATATATGTTCTGTTAGAAAGGAGAGAGAGGTTTGGTGGAATAGTTGTTCGTTGTTTTGCTTGAGCCTCGTGGGCATATATATATGAGTACATGGTCAACTTGGAGTACAAGACAAGCCAGAACATATCATAGTCTATCTCATATTTCCTAACTAAACATAATATTCAACATCCCCCCGCAGTCACAACGCTAGCGACACAGACGGTGAGACTAGAGAAGAATCCGAAGGGAAGCCGACGGACACCCCCCACAGTTGTAACAGTCGATGCATCGCGGAGTCGTGGCTGGAGTGGAACGAGGTTGCTCAAGCAAGGCGGTAGCCCTTTGTGCCGATGTTGATGTAGCCGAGAGCATAGGGTGGTGTAGCCGTTGTTGAGGTAGCCGTGCAAAGGACACCATGGTCGATGTCGAGTCGGGGTGGCCGGTGTCGAGGTAGTCGCCGTGGACCGAGAAGAAGAGCGGTGGCGGCGACCTAAGGAGGCGGTGGCTAGGTCAGAAGGGCGGCGACGGTGCTCGAAGTAGGCGAGGAAGAACCCGACAGCGTGACGAGGACCGGCGCAGACGATGGCGTTCCCGCACCTAGGGAGGCGGCGCAATGCATACCATGTAGAAGTCGACACGCGGGGACGACCGAGTGGATCGCGCACCGTGACGCTACGGCCCGAAGGGGTGACGCAGCGGCAGCGCGCCGGTCGGGACGACGACAGGGAAGACCTCAGGGTGGTTGCAGGGACCACGTGCCACGCTCATTACGGCCTGACGAGGCGACGCAGCGGCAGCACGAGGGTTGTTGCAGCCTCGGGGACGGTCTGGAGCGGGCGGCCTCGGGGCGGCGGTTGACCGCGGGCCACGGCACTACGGCCCGAAGGGGCAACACAGCGGTAGCGCGCGGGTTGGTGCAACAACGGAAACGGCCTCAGGGCGGCAGCGGGGACCACATGCCGCAGCGCTACGGCCCGAAGGGGTGACGCAGCAGCGGCGTGGATTGGTGCAGCCACAGGGAGAACCACAAGACGGCGATGCTGCGGTCCGAAGGACGACGTAGCTGCAGTCTGTTACTCAATCGGTGAAGAGGCGTGGAAACTTGACGTTGATCTTCACTAAATCCTGCGGAGACATGCATCGGATTATCAGACTGGACGTCTTGCGTCAGAAGACAGGATGTACAACAGGCCGCATGGATGCAACATGCATCGGCAGCCAGCATGCACACATCATGCGTGGTACCGCCATGCGGCATGCATCATTGGGCGGCAAAATTTCGTGTTTTGACCCTTTTGTCAAACAAAATCAGGATCTGACCCCAGTTTGAAAATATTTTAGGATTTGACCCTTTTCCTACCGCCAGGGGGCCCGGCGGTAGGATCATATAGCCTACCGTCGAGATCAGCGGTGGTAGCAAACTTGTCCACGTCGGCAACGATAACGGCCACCGTGCCCCCTCCGTCACACCCTACCGCCGCTCCACCCCGCGGTAGGTTGTCTGAATGTACCGCCGGAGACTCTGGCGGTAGGGTGTGGGCATATAAAACCGCGGGCCGGCCGCCCCACCCCCTCTCCCCCCACCCAGCCGCACCCCACCACGAAGAACAGAGCAGTTTGCTCAAAGTCGCCCTCTCTCATCCCCTCCACTCCCCCCTCCGATCTTCTTCGTTTCTTGACGGATTTTGCGGATCGAGATGGCCCCGAAGAAAGAAAAGTAAGCTATTTCAATCCCTCCAATAAGTTTTAATCAAACACCTTTTGATTCGTCGCATTATTCGATTGAAATTACTCCTATTTGAAAAAAAATTAACCCTAGGATTGATTTAGGTTGATTCTAGATGCTATATTGTGTTAGATTTGAACTATATTGAAGAGTTGGTATGGTTGTGTTAAGATGACCCTAGTTCATAATTGATTAGAATGATTTTTTTATATGATGGATGATGCATGTTCCTATGCTATGATGCAAGTATTGGATGTAGTGTATGATGCAAGTATTGGATGTAGTGTATGATGAATATTGAGATGAATATTTGATATATTTGTTATATGTAGTATATGAATCCTCAAGATGAACCCTAGTTCATTTTTAACAAAAATGAGATTATGATGCATTGAAACCATGGTGATTGCATCTTCATAAAAGTATTTTATTTAGTTCTTTGATATATGTATTGTATTTAGTTATGTTGGATGTGATTAATTTTTGTTATGCATCAATGTGTTTCGTAGTTAATGTTGAACCCTAGTTCGTGTTGAAAAATCTTTTGATATGCTTATGCAATTCTTTTTAGGAGGCCACCTCATGATTTACATCGGCACGAAGTACACAATGCTTGACCCTAGGTTCGACAAGCGTCACCGTGCTCGTTTCATTGAGAATGGAGTGGTAATTGCCATTTTAAACCAAATATTTCGAATTGATGAAAACAAGTTGCTAAATAATATGTCCATGCTAATTATGCTTTGGTTATTGATTTTCACAGATGTTGCCGCCACTGCGGATGAGAGCTCACAAGACGACGGTTAAGATGGAGTACGACGATCGGTACACATCGTTCTTCAGGAGAGCCCGACTATTGGGTTTTGTCCTGCAGTTCAAGCGTACGCCGCTGACGCTCGTTCACTCAGCTCTCACGGCTTTGATCGACCGATGGCGGCCAGAGACGCACAACTTTCATCTTCCATGCGGGGAGATGACCGTGACCCTCGAGGATTGGGCGATGATTATCGCACTACCGCCGAGGGTCGCCCTCTCACAGAAGAGTGGAGAGGGCGAACGGCACGAGAGGGTTGTCAGCTCATCGGCGATCGCTTCGCCCGCTAAGAGCAACCGGACTTCCGGCATACCGCTGTCATGGCTCCTCGAGCACCGGAGAAAGTGCCGGAAGATGCCGAGCCCCGGTGGTGGAGCAAGACGCCAGGCCTACCGTGGTACATTCTCACGGAGGTAGTGTTTCCGGACTGCTCCGGAACTCGCCCTATGGATGTATCTCGACTTCAAGGACTGGATGCGGGTAGAGCTGGGGGGCCGGACTTGCCTACCTATACCGCTCAAGAAGTGAATATCACTTTCTTTCAAATATCGACGGTGTTGCTTTACATTTTGACATCTTATCATCTATACTTGGTTTGTAGCTTGACGACGCGACCCAGAGAGCGGAAGACACGTCCGGTATGTGTGGATGTGTATAGGGCCTCTCCATTTGGATGTGGGAGCGAATCCCGGTGGGCCGTCCGGAGAAGATGCGCCGCGTGCATGGACGGACTATGGCGGAGATGACGAAGATGATCGGTATTCGACCGTCGACACGCTTGGGACGTGGTGCGGTTCACACGGGCCAATCGAAGGCCTTGTACAAGGTCTTCAGCAACGAGCTTGATGCTCTCACGCCTTTCTAGGTATAAGAACTACATTTTTGCTTGAGCTTACCATTGTTTCGATAACACTTTCACTTGAGCTTACCATTGTTTGGTTATAGGTTACTTGGCGGCCGTATAGTGATGACCGAGAGTGGGGGTTCGAGCTGAACAGAATGTGCAAGCAGGACCAGCTTCTCTTCCGGTGCATCGTGCCCATGATTTTTGTGTCTATGCCGTGGAGTACCACTTGCCACAGCGCATTGCTGCACAATTTGGTAAGGCGCAACACACACCACCAGCCGGCATCGTCCGCGATACCGGTGGCTACGACCTACACCTGTGAGTACCACAAGCCGTCCTCATCGATTCTAAGTTCTTGTTTTGATGCTTTACATTCATAAAAGAAGGGTGTTTTACATTCTTTCTTACGCATTGCAGGATGAGTAGGAAGAAGAATCAATCAATCACAGATTGGGAAGCGAACATGCGAGATACGTGAAGGAATGGAGCGAGTGGAAAGGACGCAAAGACACGGAGAGGAGAGTGATTGACTGGGACGCGTACGAGGATCACATGTTGTGGTACGATGATGGCATCAAGCATCGCTCGTGTCTCGAGGACCCAAAGTGGACGACAGCAGATGTCAAGACCTGCTCGATGACGCCTCAGAGAATGAAGCCTACAACGAGAGCATCAGACAGCTTCAAGGCGGGTTTAGGGAGTACGGACCGCTCATGAACAAAGTGGTATGTTGTTTTTACCTCTTTCGAACCGACTGTTGGATGAAATCAGCTTTTCGTGCTATTGACTCATTTTATTACTTTGCAGTCTTCGGAGCTGAACAAAAGCATTTTTCATGCCTCTGATGCGCTTAGTGTTGTCCCTGGGACTCGAGCTAGTGAGAACAAGTTGAGGGAAACGGTGAAGGTAATACTGAGTTCATTTTCGTTATCATTGACATTCGAGAAGTTAACATATTCTTCCGCTATCATTGCAGAATACGCCAACAAAGCACGCGGCCAGGGCTCGCTTGGGTGCGCCACAAACACATATGATGTTTTTCCTCCTGCACCGATGCGTAGCCTCGCTTCATCGAGCCATGCAGCCTCGTCGTCTAGCGCGGGTCAACATGACAAGGAGGAGAACGACAACGACGATGATGATGCAGAGGAAGAGGAAGAAGAGGGTGCAGAAGAAGAGGGCGCAGAAGAAGAACATGGTGAGGAAGAGGAAGAGCACGATGAGGATGATGATGATGAGGAGGAGTACGATGATGACGATGGACCTCCACCAACTCAGCCAACCTAGCGTGAGAAGAGGGATGTGCCGAAGAAGGACTGGAAGAGTCCATCCCCGTTTCAGAAAGCACGTCCTGCGGCCCGCAAGAAGACGGCGGCCGAGAAGCGATCCAAGGATAACGATGACCGAAAGTCGAAGAGGGGAAGGAAGGACTGGAGTTGCAGCCGTGTCGTTGAACTAAAAACTTGCATATTTGCTTCATGAACCATATGAATTTTCTCGTGAAATTGTTTCGTTAAATTGCTATGTACCGAACCTACCTTATTTATAGATTTGTGGTGTATCAAACCTACCTTATTTATAGATTTGTGGTGTGTGCATCATATATCATACATTGTGTGCTTTATATGTCATACATATGCTGTTTAAATGTTGTGTGCCAAAAATTGAAGACAAAAGAAGTTGGAAGGTGCAAAAAATCCACACAAAGGCACCCTACCATCATATATAAATGGTAGCCTACCTAACCTACCTCCATCAGCCTGGTGGTCAGATGCCTTCACGCCCCACTTCGTGACCAAAAATCGAGCAGCAATGTAGGGTTGCATGCCCACCGCTGTGGCGCTATGCAGAGGCCCCTACCGCTTAGGGCCTTGGCGGTAGGATGCAACACCACCGCTGCGCTTCTCGATTTTTGGTCACGTATGGGCGTGGGGAGACATCCTACCGCCAGGGCTGATGGCGATAGGTTGTGGTAGGCTACCGCCGGGCCCTACGGCGGTAGGGTTTGGGCATTTATAAACCCAGCCGCCCGCCCACTCCACCCCCAACCCCTAATCCCCACCCACACAGTCGCCTTCTTCTTCCTCTCGCCCATTTTCTCATCTCCTCCACTTCGCCACTCCGATCTTCTTCGTTGATTCACGGATTTTGCTGATCGAGATGGCTAAGAAAAGAGGAAGGTAAGCTCTTCCAATCCCCCAATTAGTTTGAGTCAAATCAATCCGTTTTCTTATAGCCATATGAGGAACCCTCTCTAGTTCATATGATGAACCCTAAAACCTAGATGATTGCAATGTGATGAACCTAGTTGATGAACCCTAGGTTAATCTTTCTTATAGCCATACGAGAAACCCTCTCTAGTTGATATGATGAACCCTAGAACCTAGATGAACCCTAGAACCTAGATGAACCCTAGAACCTAGGTGAACCCTAGAAGCTAGATGAACCCTAGAACCTAGATGAACCCTAGAACCTAGATGGACCCTAGAACCTAGATGAACCCTAGAACCTAGGTGGAATCTACCTATATCTGATGAATGCTTGCATTAGAACAAATATTAATGTTTAATTGACTTTATCCAATCAATGCTTATATAAGGAACATGGTGCCACCACCACCACTTGATGAGGATGATGACTATGAAGACCCACTTGAGGAAGCCATATGTGCTCAAAGAGTGAGGCCGAGCGAGCAGGAGGTGTGCAACCTATGGGACAACTTTCTGCCACGTGCTGACTTGATCGGGGCGCCATTCGTGACCCGTTTGACAAGTACCATGATTGATCGACATGTCATGGTATGTTATTAGTGTAGAATCCAAGGAATTTTTAATAGTTTAGATAATCCATACTTATTAATTGATATGTTTTTCTTATTCGAAATTGCCAAAGAGCCTATCTCGAGAGTTGTGGCATCGAGGTCGATGAAGAAGGCTATGCCGAATACGCCACCGCAAGGGGCCCCATCACTACTTGTGTGTACGGCGTGGACACGGACGATCGCACACATTTAAGCTCGGTTGGGTGGAAGAGCTTCCTCGCTGACAAGAATCTTCATGTTGGACAGCCATCCTTATTACTATCGTGAACACCAACCGTCAAGGCTTGAAGATGATGATCGCCATCGATATCATCTAAACTATATATGCGTGTGGCTGCTGATGATCGTCATGTTTGATTGCTACCTATGGATGAAACCTTTTATGTGGTCGATGACCGTTGAACTTGTTAAACTTCTTATGTTGGCTTCGTGAAACTATTTGGATGTGATCAAACTATGTTATTTGTTACTTGTTTCTTAGTCCGTAATGGCAAAACTTTTTGGATGTGATCAAACTATGTTATGTCTATGAAATTGTGTTTATTGTTTCTTATGTCTATTGCAAAAAAATTGAAGACAAAATTAAAACAGTTAAGTTCATATGGACTATGATAACCTACCGCCAGGGATATCGGCGGTAGGTTTGTGTGGGCTACCTCCGTGGACTATGGCGGTAGGTCCGTAAGCAGCCGTTAACGGCTTGACGGCCATCAGGTACACCTACCGCCGGAACCTGCGTCGGTAGACTGTGCAATCCTACCGCCGGGCTCGCTGGTGGTAGCAAAAGGGTCAGATCTCGAAAGCGTTTCAAACTGGGATTTTGTTTGACAAAAGGGTCAAAACACGAAATTTTGCCTCATTGGGCAGCCAAGAAGACGTCGCTGGGCGGGCGTGGAGAGCGCGTGACGCGGCAAGCCCGACAAAGCAAGACGAAGCGATCGCCGCATCAACAGACACGACGCGAGCGCCTATGGCCCGAGGCCCGGGTGGCAACCGATTCTGTCCGTGAGCCGATGAAGATGCCGATGAAGTAGACATGCGTTGTCGAGGACGAACGGCGGCGGGCATGCAAACCGATCTATAGACCGGAGAACCAAAAAGAAACACTGATCAAGACGACCGACATGAGAGAGAAAACCCGGATCAAGGATCGGGAAAAAGACTCTCTAGACCAGCCGGTCAACAAGACCGGCGGACGAACCCTAGGTATGGGCGGCGCGGCCCCCGGCGGCGGTCATGGAGGTCGACAGCCCCGGGGGCGGCGCGCGGGTGCGGAAGCGACGACGACTAGAGTTTAGAACCCGGAAACTGATACCATGTTAGAAGAGAGAGAGAGGTTTAGTGGAATAGTTGTTCGTTGTTTTGCTTGAGCCTCGTGGGCATATATACAGGAGTACATGGTCAACTTGGAGTACAAGACAAGCCGGAACATATCCTAGTCTATCTCATATTTCCTAACTAAACACAATACTCAACATGTTCAAATAAACTCAACATCTCATATTTCAAATAAACTCAACATCTAATATATATCTATAAAAATTGAACATCTCATATATATCTACAAAACTCAACATCTCATAGTTATCTACAAAACTAGGTATCTCATATATATCTAAAAAAATAAACAATCTAGGGTTTCACTAACAAGAATCATATATTATGAACTAAAGAATAATACTAGGGTAGTACCACTATGACTACACATCCTAAATCAAGCAAATCAAGGGTTCCACCAAATCTTTGACAAATCTCTAAAATGGCAACGAATTTATGAAGGAAAAGAAAGGGAACGGAGGAGTTTACCTAGTAGGAGGGATTGGAGATCGAATCCATGGATTAAATCTTCAGATCAGAGAGGGATGTGGGGGGGGGGATCCGATGGGGGCGCCGCCGCTGCTCTCTGTCCAGAGAGCAACTGCCTGGAGAGGGGGAAGAACCGATTCGGAGGGCTGGGCCGATGCGCTTAAGTCACTCCTAAGGGATAGGCGCTGCACATTACAGGTGTGGCGCCTATGCCTTAGGCGTTGCATGGCTGGCTGTGGGGCCGCACCTGGCCCCGGGCTGCCACCCTGGCCGAGAGTGCGACGCCTAAGCCATTGGCGTGCATGGTGGAGTGCAGCGCCCGGCTGTCAGGCGCCACACAAAACGATCAGTTTGTGAAATTTTTTTTAAAGCAGTTTAAATCTTGAATTAATTTCGTCCTTAGGTCAAATATGTGATTTCTGCCTAAACCACTTAATAAAAGCAGATTGTCTAGAAAAAAAAAGACAACACTAGGCGGCCATCCAAACAGCCGCCGGTGGTATTGCTGCTGCTACCCTCTTGGTCGCACGCGTCGTCCTCCCCGGCCTCCATTCCACTCCCTCCTTTCCCGCCCACGCCGTCTTCCTCCTCTCTTCCCCCGTCTCCAGCTCCGGTCTGGCTAAAACCCTACCTACCACCAACCCAGTCGCCATGGCGCCGCAGCCGCCTATCATACCCCCTGCCGCCTTGGACGGCGACGGCCTCCCTTCCTGGAAACCCAACCCATTCTCCGCCGACCCTACCTTCGACATGGGCTTCCTCAAGGCAGCCTTCGACGGGGAGCTCCGCCTCGTCAAGAGTAGGCACCTCCATACGCCGGCGATTCTTTTTCTCCATTTTCCGGTTCTTGTCTGTTTCCGTGCTGATTTTGGTGCCGATCCGTTTTACGTTTCAGAGGCGGCGAGGGTGCTGGGAAGGGGGGCGGAAGGCCGTCGCCTCGCCGAGAAGCTGGGGGCAGTGAGGGACGACATAGGCATAGGCTTACTGCACATGGCGGCCCTAGGCGGGAGCCTGCCCGTGTGCCGCTACCTGGTCGAGGACATCCGGCTGGATGTCGATGATGTAGGCCCGATGGGTGCGTCGCCTTCCTTCAAGCCCTCTCCTTTCCTTTCCGTAATAAGTAGGGAGTAGCTTTCGTCGATTAGAGAGTAGCTCTCGTTCATCCAGGCAGGTGTTTCCTTGGACGGGCTGAATTTGTTTGTGCTAAGCTTCTCTGCTCTGTTGTCCCTGACAGGCGAAACACCTTTGACCTGTGCGATTAGCCGTCAGAATGCGTATTTGGTGTGTTACTTTCTCGACCATGGTGCTGATACAGAGAAGCTCAACAGCGAGGGCTATACGCCTCTCCATTTTGCCACCAATCAAGGTAGCATGGATCTCTACGCATAAGTATCTACTGCACATACTCATCTTTCCTAACTCTTCTTCATCTCCATGTGTACTGAGTCTGTGTGAGGAGCCATATATCAGTGAGACATCCAGTAATTTTTTCTGATTGGGTATTCTTTATAGTTGAAGGGCGTAAGGTATACACTATGTAAAAAGTCCTTCCTTTTCCCCCCTATACACATCACATTATGCAGAACAGAACTAGCTGGCCTTTTATGTTTCAGTGCTATTGTCAATTTAGTTTAGCCAAGTCTCAAAAGTTTAAACTTGCCCTTGCGTCCGAATTCTGTGCACTCCATCAATTCCAGCTATTGACTATGTATTTCGTGGCCTTGATTTATGCCTTCTAAATTACAACCAAGGAGTTACAACAAAGTATCTATAGTTGAATAGTGATATACAGTATCTTGCATTTTCTACTTTGTATCCAGGATACGTTGACATAGTAGAGCTCTTACTCTCAAAAGGAGCTGACCCTGATGGACTAAGTCATGGTGGGACAGCACTGCATGTTGCTGCTAATAATGGGCATGATGATATTGTGAAGGTTTTGTTGGATCACCATGCAGATGTAAGCGCCACTCTCATATTTGCCTTTTTTTACAAACTAGTTTCCCTAGAATGTTAAGCCACAGTAATAGTTATTTCATTTGTTGCCCTATCCAGCAACTTTTTCCTATCTGTATTAATTTCATGTCACTGGCTTTTGTGTGTTACACCCGTATTTTTCCGTTTTTATTCCTTCTAATTTAATCTCAACTGCTCCAGTTTTCAAACATAGTCTCAATATATAGTATCTTGTCTTGTTAACATGAGTGAAATTGCTGCTCTTTGTCCAATTCAGTTTCTTGAATATACACATCGACCTGTAGTCTCCTTTTCAGTGCTGAATTGTCTTGTTTTATTGCAATGGTCCCACC
The DNA here is from genome assembly GCA_021605205.1 of Aegilops longissima. NCBI lineage: Eukaryota > Viridiplantae > Streptophyta > Magnoliopsida > Poales > Poaceae > Aegilops > Aegilops longissima. The sequence continues at coordinate 47,130 of JAHIAM010003305.1, forward strand.
AGTGTCCAGGTGGAGTCCAGAGACTTGAGTGTAACATGCTCTCTGTTTCTCCAGCATACACATAATCTGACTATAAAATGTACACAGTGCTTTTAGTTTCTACTGTTCTTGCTTGACATAGCCTGGCAAGTTGAAGTTTAACATGCTTGACTTTTAAGTTCGACCTTTGTCATTTGTCTGGCCATTGACTTTACTGAGCTGGAGACTCATTCTTTTGATCTTCCTTTCTTTCGTTTGAATTTTTGGGGAATGGTCAGATGTACTTCTCCCAGACGGATTAATAGGATTAATATCACCTTTTCATAAATAACTTAGAATATTGTCTCCTCTGAGGATCATGTGCTTGGAGTAATCAAGCAGGACATGCTGTTGGCTCACTCGCGTATCTCCTGGAGCACATTTGGGGAAAACGAGCCTGATCCAGAGTCTGATTAGCTGTAATTTTAAGTTTGTTTTGAGGGCCACTGGGAGCCATGATCCCTTTCTCTGTAACTCAACTATACTTGCTTCTCTTCTGAAATGCATCGGCAATACAACTTCCATTTTCCTCAAAAAATAGATAACATGAGAGGCTAATTCATTTAATTTGCGATGTTTGTACATGCTAATTATGTTATTTCTTATTTGTGTCAAAAGCTTCTACTCACAATGACATTTTTTTTATATATATACAGATTCAGCTGTAGTTCTTCAGCCCTTATTTAAATTTTATGCTGACTGTAGTTATATGGAATTTCTAATTTCTGCATCTCCCAACAGCATAAGATAGCTTTGAGTGGTACTGATTCTACAGCTCTTGTTATTGCTACTGCCGCGTGCTCACTAAAATGTGTGAAGCTCCTGCTTGAGGTATGTCATCTTCTCACATCAACTTACAGGTTACTGTGCTAATGTGAAAAGAAAGGGTTATATTACTTAGTTTCTGTAATTTTCCTAAAATGGTTATGACAATGATGAATTGCAATTTGTATGTTTGTTCTTGTGAAGTATATAACCTGTCATCTTTTGTTAGGCTGGTGCTGATGTGGATGGTATTGGTAAAGATACACCCTTAATAATTGCTGCCCTTGCTGGCTCGACTGACATCCTTAAGTGCTTAGTTCTGGCTGGTGCAGATGCTAATGTTACTGACAGTGTAAGCTCCTTTTTTTTTACCTTACTGCTACATGGATGCTCTCGTCCAAACTTAGCAGGACATATTGTTATGGCGCTGCTAGAAGGAGGGCGCGAGAGTGCCGGCCGGGGGCCTTTTTGCCCACGGCCAGGCAAGAGGGAAGGGATTTCCTTCTTAATTCTTGCTTCATTAGATTGATACATCTCCTCTCTTTATATAAAGAGGTTTACTTGACTCCCAAGCAAGGCTTACTTGACCCCTAAGCAAGCGGCCCCTATCTCTAATTAACCCTAAGACTAACGGGCCCAGGCCCACTACGTACTCTAACACTACACCCCACCTGGACATGCAGCTTGTCCTCGAGCTGCAGCCTAACCAACTTATAACCATGACTCGACGCAACACAAACCTAACACCTAAAAACAAGCCTTTTACATCTTGGCTTGGTTTATTACTCTCAACCTGAAATGGACCGGGACGCTTTATTTTGGACCCCTGAACATAAAGTGGACACCATCCGCACGTCGGACGTGCACGTGTACAGCCACAGCCACCTGGATCCCATGGAAACCATCTGGACAAAAGGAGTGTATGTGTATGGCCACCTGGAAGTGGTCGCAAGAGCGACCAGCAGAGGCGCCCTCGCGGAGGCCGGCGGCGGAATGCAGTGGTGCTACGTCGTGCACTCTTGTCGGTGACACCATGCCTTCTCCCCGCCGGACGGCTGTTGGTCTGCACCTCACAGAGAAGAGTGGAGGGCTGTCGATGGAGAATGGCGAGGAGGGGTGCGCCCCCCCAACCACCGATGTCGCAGACTTTGAGGTCGCTGTTCGTGGGGAAAACAGCATGCCCAAGATCCCCGACGCAGCGGACGAGATCGAGGTCCTTTGCGCAGCGAAGCGCAACTGGGAGGAGCGGCAGCGGCAGACCACGCATCTCCCGCACATGCCGACGCGCTAGGAGGCCGCGCGCAGCAGCCTGCAGCCTCACCGCCGCCGACACGTGGCGGGTAGTGATCCAAGCCGGAAGCGGTGACGGTGACGGCGGGAACTTGATCTGCTGGATGGGGACGCCTTGGGGAAGCGGTGATGGCGACGGCGGGAACTTGATCTGGTGGATCGGGACTCTCGCCGACGCGGTCGATGCGGGGCCGGGGCTGACCGGCGGTGGCTACTGCAGCTGCAGCGGCTGCTGCGGCGAGCGCCGGGCGCGGCGGAGGCTGCCAGAGCGGCGGCTGCCATCGCAGCCGTGGCGGGCGGTGGTGGCGATGGATGGCAGCTGCAGCCGCCGGCGAAGCGCGGGCGGAGGCCGCTGGCGCGGCGGTTGCCATGGCAGCCACGGCGGCGCTGGTGGCGGCGATGGGCGGCGCAACTGGTGCGGCTCAGAGGACCCGACCAAGAACAAAGCGGATCTCTGGACCGCTGGGTTAGTCCTCGGCGCCGGACACCGCCTCCGGGGTGAGGACGGCGGGGGCGGGCGCGACGGAGGATCCCGACGCAAGCAGGAGCGGGGCGACGGTCGTGGTGGTCGCTAGAGGCGACCAGGTGACCGGCAGCGGAAGAGAAGGGTTGGGCGGCGGTGAAGACATGATCGAACCGAAGCTAGCTGATACCAAATTGTTATGGCGCTGCTAGAAGGAGGGCGCGAGAGTGCCGGCCGGGGGCCTTTTTGCCCACGGCCAGGCAAGAGGGAAGGGATTTCCTTCTTAATTCTTGCTTCATTAGATTGATACATCTCCTCTCTTTATATAAAGAGGTTTACTTGACTCCCAAGCAAGGCTTACTTGACCCCTAAGCAAGCGACCCTTATCTCTAATTAACCCTAAGACTAACGGGCCCAGGCCCACTACGTACTCTAACACATATTCTAATACACGGTTCGTTTAGCAGGTCATTGCTAAACATATTACTGGTTTTCCATCTTCAGTTTGTAAACTTTAAACAAATGTCTTGATGAATTATATTTTGTGCATTTTTGGTCCATTTAGATTTACCTTAACAGCGAAGCTACATTTTAAATTCAAGACCCTATTCTGTTTGATTATTTGGAGAAGCTTGTAGTGGCTCTAGGCTATCTACTAAGTAGGAAGAACTTACCTTGGAGTTCCAACTTTGACCAATTTCGAACTTACAGAGAACATTGGATTGTTGGATGAAATATATAAGTTACTGTCATCAGTTTTGAGAAAAAAATGAAGCTGCGATTGCAAAATCAGCAGGAGTTACTTCTTATCTTATTCATCCTGGAAATTGTTGGGAACTTGGCATAGTATTATAATGTAACAATTCGGTATTAGTATAAATGTTGTTCTTGACAGATCATGTTAACTAAGCGCCAGATTTATCCTAATCTCTAGAATGTATTTAAGTTTATACCATGTCTGCTCAATGGTTGTCTACATACCTTGCATGCTCTCGGCCGCTTCGTCATTTTATTTTGTCAAATATCGAGTGAAGTTAATCTTGCTTGTTGTCTTGGCAGTATGGGCACACTCCTATGGAAATTGCTGCACGTTCTGGTATGCGTGAACATGTCGAAATTCTATTTCCCGTCACTTCTTGTATTCCTAAAGTACGTGACTGGAGTGTTGATGGAATCATTGGTAATGTAAAATCAGTGCCCTCATCAAAGGTATAATTATAAAATATCACTACCATATTTATATTAATGGTTTGAGTGTGCATGCTTGATTGCTGGCTCCTGGCTGTGAGATTTCCCGAATTTGGGGTTTCTTCTATTCATTGTCTTAACTTGAAAAAACAGCTTGAAACCGTGCACTTGACTGTCCCTTCTGTATGTAATGAATTATGATTAGTGGCTGAGAATTAGATTGATCGTGAATTTCAAGTATGCCAGTTGTCTTGCTGCAATGGGTTAGCTATGAGCCGGTAAGCAAAATGTGTCTCATGTATTGCATGCCAACTCATTTCGGAGCAATAAGATTTAGTTGAAAGGATTCTAAATGCATTTAACTTACCTGTTCTGTTAAACTGGCCAACTCGATATTCCTTATCACGTGACTTTTTGATGGCACATCACACTTTAATCTTTTACGTGTTAATTCTGTGGCATGCAACATGGATTGTGGTTTATTGTCATGCCTATGTGTTTTGAACTCTTGTGAAGTTTAAATTTTTGTAAGTATGAACCTAGCCAGGATTAACCCCAGTGTTGATTCTGGCCCAATTTGGGTCGAGATGTGCATTTAAGATTCTAAATTAAAATAAAGTACAGGGAATTGGCCAAGTGAAAATAATAGTTTTTAATGATGAGATTGTGGTCTTGTGGGATTTCTGTAGCGGTAGCCTTAGCATATCCCAACTTGCTTTGGAGTAAAGGCTTCATTGTTTTTGTTGTGGATTCTGTAGTGGATGGAAGATGCGGTAATCAGTAATGTTGTTTAATACCTCACTCCAAAGACCACAATCAGTGATATGTATATCTGAAACAAAAGAGACTACCGAGTTCTATCAGTGATATTGATAGTTAGGCCAGTAGAAACATGTGGAAATGAAATGAATCAAACAATTCTTCAACTGCTGGCACTGACTTTTAATATTATTTTATCTGGGAGACAGGAGGTTCAACATTTGAGTAAAAATATTCATGGCCATTTCGCAAGAGATAGAACTATTGAGTAGATTCAGGAGATTATTATTTTTTCTACTGAGCATGTGGGAAGGGATTACATGTGATACTGCATTCGAGTAAAAATATTCATGGCCATTTCGCAAGTGATAGAACTATTGAGTATATTCAGGAGATTTTTTTTTTCTACTGAGCATGTGGGAAGGGATTACATGTGATACCGAATCTTTATTTCATTTGACTGTTCTCAATGTTTCAGAAAACTATGCTTGCTAGTGCAAAATCTAAAGCACATGAGGCATTCAAGAATGGGAATTATCTTATTGCAGCAAGAATTTATGGAGAGGTACATTCTTGCGTCTTGCTTGTTCTAGTTTATGGACTCATTGACTGCTTAGGACAAGTTGAAAGACTATAGTGCATTTTAGTTTTGTTTTTCTGTTCCTTCCGTGGAATGGCATGTGTGATGGAAATTATGCTCTGTGCGCGCTTTGCAGATGTGCTAATGCTGTGAACTAGTTAGAGATTGCTCCTCTAAGCCCTTCCTGTCACGTTGTTATTTTTGTAATCTCTTAGGATGCATTTTTTTTATTGATGACGCAGTTGGATCAGTGGTAGAACAGATCATACATTGCATGTAATTCAATTCATCATTGTGGACATAGGCCACACAGCAGCACATACGTGTAGGGGAAATAGAATTTGGCACTGGACACATGAGACCAATACTAGCGGCTGCGCATGAAGGAACAAGTTGACACCACAATGAAGTCCAGGAAGAATAATAGAATTGTTTCAGAGTTGGTTTATGTTAAGATATATACCTATCAACCAACTATCCCAAAAGACCGATCTGATAGGGAGAGGAGATATATAATATACCTAACGTATGCATGGCATGGGTGAGCAGATATCCTTTTTTTCGAAAAGGGGGGACTCCCCGGCCTCTGCATCAGAACGATGCATACGGCCAACTTTATAAATAAGCAAACAGGTTTAACAAGGTCTTAAAGTCTCCAACGAAAGTAAAGAAAAGCTCACAAAGAGCCAAAAGGCCAATAACAAACTAGCCAAAAGAAGCCACAACCGGCTGGCATAAGAGAGATAGGTAAACTAATTGCCTATCCTATTACATGACCGCCATCCAAACCGGTTGAAGATATCCCGTGCTACCATCTCCCACCGGATAGATCCAGTAACCAAACGCTCCCTGGCCTCCATCGGAGTGAGTAGCGACCACGTACGGATCAATGAAGTGGCTCGGAAAATAACCTGCAAAAAATGAATATTTGTTGCTCTGTTAAAAACCAAATCATTTCTGCAGTTCCATACTGCCCATAATAAAGCACATGCTCCTACGCGGATGTGTCGTGCTGTTTCGGACTCTATCCCATTAAGCCACGTTTCAAATAACGTGTTGACAGATCTCGGAGGAGTAATATTAAAGGCAATATGGACCGTCCGCCATAAGACTTTTGCCAACGGGCACTCAAGAAAAAGGTGTTTGATGGTTTCATCCCGATCGCAGAAGTTACACCTAGTAGGTCCTGTCCAGTTACGCTTTGCCAAATTATCCTTGGTCAAGATTACTTGTTTATGTACAAACCACATAAACACTTTAATTTTCAAAGGAACTTTGACAGCCCAAACATATTTGGAACTAGGAATGGAGCTTGAATTGATAACATCAAGATACATTGATTTGACTGTAAACTCTCCAGACCTAGTAAGCTTCCAGCGTAACTTATCGGGTTGTTGAGAAAGCTGAACCTCCATCAGCCTACTCACTAGATGGAGCCACTCTTCCCAACGATTACCGGCCAGCGTCCTCCTGAACTGAATATTAAGGGGAGAGGATTGAAGTACCGTTGCAACAACCGCATCACGTCGTTGAACAATGCGATACAGAGACGGATATTGAAGCGCAAGGGGAGTCTCTCCGAGCCAAGTATCCTCCCAGAATCGTGTGGTAACACCATTACCTATAATAAACATTGTCCTATTAAAAAAGGACAATTTGACCCTCATAAGCCCTTTCCAGAAGGGTGAGTCAGTCGGCCTCGGTGTCACCTGGGACAAAGTTTTGGATTGAAGATACTTGCTACGAAGGATCTGTGCCCAAGTAGCATCAGTCTCGATAGATAACTTCGACAGCCACTTGCTGAGAAGACATCTGTTCTTGACCTCGAGGTTCTCAATGCCAAGACCCCCTTGGTCTTTCGGTCGACAGATAATATCCCACTTGGCGAGTCTGTCACATGCTTATGGAAGCTAATCATGTCATTGATGAACTTGTATTTACTGCATGCGTATATATTATTAAAATTCAAATTGTTTTAGTGATTCATCCAGCACGGCAGATTTCTTGCTGGCAAATCTTAAACATTGTGCAGAATTGTGCTGATGCTTGTTGTGTGCTGTTGTAGGCCATGGAGCTCGACCCTTTTAATGCAACCCTGCGCTCAAATAGTAGCCTATGCTGGATTCGCTTCGGTAATGGGACGCAGGCCCTGAAGGATGCTCAAGCTTGCAGGATGATGCGACCTGGCTGGGCCAAGGGCTGCCACCGTGAAGGAACTGCTCTGATGCTACTGAAGGTGAGATGCGATGTTTCTTTAGATGGGTCGTGTGTCTTGTTTGTGTGGGAAAACCGTTTTGATGCAAGTAGACAAGTTGTGTTATTTTCTGTGGCAACAGAATCGTATTTGATGCCGTATGTACAATTCAAACTCCTTGTCTTCAGGACTATGAAAAGGCATGTGGTGCATTTCTTGATGGTCTTAAGTTGGAGCCTGGGAAGTCGAGATGGAAGACGGGTTACGGTATCCTCTTTGTTCCTGTTGGCTACATTTTATACTTACTGTGATAACCATGGATGGTGAATGATGTTTCTTCCTTGTGGCGGTGATCTTTCAGTTAGAACAGCCTGCCCTGTAGACACCATACTTACTTAGAGTTGGAACTGAACTGAAATATGCAGGGAGGCCTTGGAGTCCATGAAGATATGTGGCAAAACGAGAAGAAAAGGTTAGCTAGCCTAGCTGGACCAGCACCCGCGATTAGTGCGAGTAGACGTAGATGCCAGATATATACTCTTACCAGAAACTTGTACGCATGCCCTTGATTTGGTCCACTCACTGAAGAAACGGAGGCACCCTGTTTGGCTGAATTTGGCATGTAGCCGGTTAGGTTAATTGTTAGATGTCCTCTTGCTAATCACCATGAGCTAGCTGCCAGAAACGACCGGCCGGGACGCGAAACTGTTATAAGGGCGTGAGAGGGCTGAGAAGTGCTTCAGTTTTGCTGAACTAAATGTTGTTAGCTTTTCCGATTGTTCTTGCTGACCATCTGCAAATGAGGGCGATCTGCAAATGAGATTTCCGTTTTTGTACTTTGTTTGCCTCTCTTTACTTTACTTACATGGATAGAAGCAGATTACCGGACATGTGAACGCATTTGGTATGGATACCACTACTACCAGTGTAATCCGCGAGTCGATCGTAGTCTTCAGTTAGACTGTTTTATTGTGAACTGTACTTTTCATCCTTTCGTCTCATCCACAAGGGTTTATGAAAAGAAAATCATGGGTGCAGTCTGTTGCCGGCCTCCCACGAAGAGAAGATTAATTCTTACAAGTTGATTATTGCCATTGTCCAAGTCGGCAAAAACAATAGTAATCAAATCGCTCGAAAATCGCAGTATCATACTAGTAGTAGAGCACGTTCAAATTTCATTAATCTGACCAAACATGTGGTTATGATCTGAACCATACGCACCAACTCTACTGAGACCGTACGTGTGGAGGAGGATCCTCTTGGCGCCAATATTAATTAATGGTTATGGTGTCGGGCGGCGGCGCGGGCGTGTCGGAGTCGGAGGTGGTGACACTGCGGTTCGCCCGGCAGGTGGCGGCGGGGCGGTGGTTCATGGCGCTGGCGTGCCTGCTCATCCTGTCCGCGTCGGGGGCGACCTACGCCTTCGGCATCTACTCCACGGCGCTCAAGTCGTCGCTGGGCTACGACCAGCGCACGCTCAACACGCTCGCCTTCTTCAAGGACCTCGGCAGCAACGTCGGCGTCGTCGCCGGCCTCCTCAACGAGGTCGCGCCGCCCTCGGCCGTGCTCGCCGTCGGCGCCGCCATGAACCTCGCCGGCTACCTCATGGTCTACCTCGCCGTCGCCGGCCGGACCGCGCGCCCGCCGCTCTGGCTCATGTGCGCCTACGTCTGCGCTGGGGCCAACTCGCAGTCCTACGCCGGCACCGGCGCCGCAGTCCTACGCCGGCACCGGCGCGCTCATCACCTGCGTGAAGAGCTTCCCAGGGAGCGGCCGCGGGGTCGTGCTGGGCCTGCTCAAAGGCTACGTCGGCCTCAGCGGCGCCATCCTCACACAGCTCTACCTCGCCATCTACGGCGGGGACGATTCCAAGTCCATCCTGCTGCTCATCGCCTGGCTCCCCGCAGCCGTCTCCGTCGTCTTCCTCCCCGTCGTTCGCGTGAAGCCGCCGCCTAGACGAAGCGCCGGCGGTGACGACGACGATGGCGCTTTCTTCTGCTTCCTCTACATCTCCGTCGCCCTCGCCTCCTACATACTCGTGATGATCGTCGTCCAGAAGCAGAGCAGCTTCTCGCACGCTGCCTACGCCGCGTCGGCCACCGCGCTGCTCATTCTCCTCATCCTTCCCCTGCTCTCCGTCGTCGTCCGGCAGGAGTACTACCACTACTACTACTGGCTCAAGAAAAGAGAGTTCCAGCAAGAGCCTCCGCCGTCATCGACATCGACATGGGTGACCGTCGAGAAGCCAAGCGCTCAAGTCGTGCAGGTGGCAGAGCGTCCGCCGCCGTCTTCTTCTTGCCTCGGCTCTTGCTGGAAGCACATGTTCAACCCGCCGGCGCACGGGGAGGACTACTCCATCCCTCAGGCGCTGGTGAGCGTGGACATGCTGGTGCTGTTCCTGGCCACCATCTGCGGCGTGGGCGGGACGCTGACGGCGATCGACAACATAGGGCAGATCGGGCAGTCGCTGGGGTACCCGGCGCAGAGCATCAACACCTTGGTCTCCCTCGTCAGCGTCTGGAACTACGCCGGGCGGGTCACGGCCGGGTTCGCGTCCGAGGCCCTGCTGGCGCGGCACGGCGTCCCGCGGCCGCTCGCGCTCACGCTGGTGCTCCTCCTCTCCTGCGCCGGGTACCTACTCATCGCCCTCGCCGCAGAATCGTGCTCCAGCCAACTCATCCAAAAGTTCAAACTGATGGAGGAAAGTGGGCAATATATTTCAACACCATGGTCGCTCTACGCCGCCTCCATCATCGTCGGCTTCTGCTTCGGCGCGCAGTGGCCGCTCATCTACGCCATCATCTCCGAGGTGTTCGGGCTGAGGTACTACGCCACGCTCTACAATCTGGGCGCCGCGGCCAGCCCCGTGGGCGCCTACGTGCTCAACGTGTGCGTCGCCGGGCGGCTCTACGACGCGGAGGCCGCGAGGCAGCGCGGGGGCGGCGAGAGCAGGACGTGCATGGGCGTGCGTTGCTTCAGGGAGTCGTTCCTCATCGTGACGGCCGTCACCGTGGGCGGCGCGCTCGTGTCGCTGGCGCTGGTGTGGAGGACCTGGAGCTTCTACAAGGGAGGCATCTAACAAGTTCAGGGATGCCGTGGCCGTCCAGGAGTCATCCGACGGTGCTTGCGCGGTTGAGCAGCGGCCGCACGAGTCGAGTCAACACCCGTAAACAGGAAGCATAAAACCTGTACTGCTAGACTCACGAACGGTTTTAGGTCTCAAATTGACCGGGACTTGAGCAAATCTAAGTCAAATGATATGACATGTAAAAAATGAAAAAAAAGCTAAAATGAAAAATTTGCATGGATCTTCACATCAGATCCCGCGAATATAACATCGGCTAAGGCTTGTTTAAATTTCAGTCGACTGAGATTTAACAAATCCTGTTACCCACCGCCCGCCCCGCGCCCCCATGCCTCTGACCGCGCCGACCTCGTCCACCCGCGGTCAGCGTCGTTGCCCCGGCCTAGGCGATCCGAAGGGAAGTGACTCGTCCGCAGCGGCCTCATGGGGAGGAAGGAGGCACCGATCGTTGCCGCCCCGTCGCCCCCGGGAGTCGGGAGTGATGCTCTATGTTTGATCTTCGTGTTTTTTTTACTTTATGTTTGATGTCCGTGTTTAGGTGCATGTTTAATCTTTATGTTATGTTTATTTCAAATCATTTGAACTATTTGTTATGTCTACTTTGAATCAATCACTGTATTTTTTATGTTTCAGTTTCAATTTGCATTTTGAATCTAATTTCACAAATTGTGGTTTTGAAATGATGCTCTATTATGTGTGTTGCTCTGCCCATGGCGGCGAGTGTCTTGGTCGAGCTAAAACAGGCGCAGTCCAAGGAATGTTTGCTGTTAGAGGACAAGGAATAGAAAAGGACATGAATTTCGTTTGAATTTTGATAGACGTTTGATAGTGATGCAAATTACTAAACAAAAGACAGTTCCAGAGAGGAGTTTAATTTGAGATAGTTTGACTATGTAGGTATAACGCCCTCGATGCAGCTATATCTCCCACGTGTCGAGGCACGACTTAGAGGCATAACCGCATTGAAAGCAATGTCGCAAGTGAGGTAATCTTCACACAACCCATGTAATAAATAAGGGAAAGGGATACATGGTTGGCTTACAATCGCCACTTCACACAATACATGAGTAAAGCATTACATCATACAGATACAATCAAGGTCCGACTACGGAACCAAAATAAAAGAAGACTACCCCAAATGCTACACAGATCCCCGATCGTCCCAACTGGGCTCCACTCTTGATCAACTGAAATAAAACAACACAATGAACAAGATCTTCATCGAGCTCCTCCTTGAGCTCAAAAGGCCACCGCACGGTTTCATCGGCACCGCAAACTGGTTTTGAAGTATCTGTGAGTCACGGGACTCAAAGAATCTCACACCCGCGAGATCAAGACTATTTAAGCTTAAAGGTAGGACAGGTAGTGAGGTGGAGCTGCAGCAAGCGACTAGCATATCTGGTGGCTACAATCGCAAAAGAGAGCGAGAAGAGAAAGCAAGGCACGGTCGAACAACTATGATCAAGAAGTGATCCCGAAACTACTTACGCCAAACATAACTCCAACACGTGTTCAATTCCCGGACTCCACGAGAAGAGACCATCACGGTTACACACGCCGTTGGTGTATTTTAATTAGGATCAACTTCGGTTTTCTACAATCGGACATTAACAAATTCCCATCTGCCTCATAACCGCGGGCACGGCTTTGAAAGATAATACCTGCAGGGTGTCCCAACTTAGCCCATTATAAGCTCTCACGGTCAACGAAGGATATTCCTTCTACCGAAGACCCGATCAGTCTCGGAATCCCGGACTACAAGACATTTCGACAAACAATAAAACAAGACCAGCAAAGCCGCCCGAATGTGCCGACAAATCCCGATAGGAGCTGCACATATCTCGTTCTCGTGGCACACCGGATAAGCGAAGCGTCTGTGTACCGACGTAATCCAAGTTGCCAAGGAATGGTCCCAGACGGTGCTCTAGTTTGGACCAACACTCGAGGAGCACCGCCCGGGGTTTAAAATAAAGATGACCCTTGAGTCTGCAGAACCCACGGGAAAAAGGCTTAGGTGGCAAATGGTAAAACCAATGTTGGGCCTTCTTTGGAGGAGTCTTATTCAAAGCGAACTGTCAAGGGGTCCCATAAATCACCCAACCGTAAGGAACGCAAAATCCGGGAACATAACACCGTATGACGGAAACTAGGCGGCAAGAGTGGAACAAAACACACTGCATAAGGCCGAGCCTTCCACCCTTTACCAAGTATATAGATGCATTAATTAAATAAGATATATTGTGATATCCCAACAAGTAAACATGTTCCAACAAGGAACAACATCTCCATGTTCCAACAAGGAACAAACTTCATCTTCACCGCAACTAACAACGCTATAAGAGGGGCTAACAAAGCGGTAACATAGCCAATCAACGGTTTGCTAGGAAAGGATGGTTAGAGGTTTGACATGGCAATGTGGGTGGCATGATGTAGCAAGTGGTAGGCATCGTAGCATAGGCATAGCAAAAGAGCGAGCATCTAGCAAGCAAAGATAGAAGTGATTTCGAGGGTATGGTCATCTTGCCTGAAATCCCGCAAGGAAGAAGAACGAGTCCATGAAGAAGACAAACGGACGAAGTCGAACGAATCCTCACAACTCCGGAACGAAACCGAAGATAACGAGAGAAGCAACCCGGAAAGAAGCAAACAACATAGTAAACACACAATCATAAACATGGCATGATGCACAATCAAGTATGATGCATGTCCGGTTTAAATAGCATGGCATGGCAAAGTGCAACAAACAACACTACAAATTAAATGGAGCTCAATATGCAACGAGTTGCATATTGACAAAACACCATATCAATTATTTAGTTCTCTCTCGGTTAGGTACTCAACAATATTAAATGTTGTTAACATGGCAAGAGGTGAAGCATAACAAAACTACCTAACTAGGCAAGTTTAAATGAGGCCGGAAACAACGAACAACAATTCCGGAAAATCCTCATATGCATATTTCGAATTTGCTACTGTACTGCCCTAAACACAATTTTAATGTTGTTAAACATGCAAAGTAATGCTACCATGTTAATCTATGCATTTTTCTACCCCATCTACATATATAATTTATTTAAAATGGAGCTACGGTTATTTAGTTATGAAATAAATCATTTTAGCATGGCATTTAAGCAAATTAATGCAAACAACAATTATAAACATTTAAATGTTGTTATCATGATGCGGATGACATGAGCAAGTTTTATGCAATATTATGGAATTGTTGACAAGAGCATTAAGAAGCATTAGTCGTCGTGGCGGAAACGAAAAAGGGGTGCCACGACAACGACAACGGAAATGGTGCCACGCAACATTCCGGTTCCGATAACTCGATTGAGATATCGGTGCAAAGGAAAGTGTGGACGTGAGCGAGTCATGCAAGATGGTGGGGTGATCCCGATTACCGGGTTCCCACGGAACGGTGGCATGGCAAAAGAGGGGCATCGCAAGGATGATTCGATCACGGCGGTCGTCACGGGTTATACCTTCGGAGCGTTCAAACGGGACGGTTCGCGTTTCGTAGAGGGAAGTAGACGTTCTCGCGATGATCGCCGAGGGAAGTAGTCGTACACGGCGTAGGGGGAAGTAGTCGTTCATGTCCCGTGGATGTTCGGGGTCCACGGGGTCTTCGAGGGTCGACAGTAGTGGTTCACGTTCGTTTTCGAAGAGGTACTTGACGGGTCCGATGGCTCCGGGGTTGTCGTGGTACTTGCGGGTCGTCGAGGTACACGGTTCGTAGACGTCCGATGCGGTACTAGGTGAACCGAAGGTGTACTTGGCGGTCTCCAAACTTGCCGGTTGTGGTACACGTAATCTTGTGGAACTTCACGGTTCGTAGTGTAGTCGTACACGGGTCCTTGCCGAAGATGGTCACACAGGCACGTAGATGAACCATTCATTGATCTCCGGTACTTGGCAAAATCTCAAGATGGCTTTGGCGTGATGCAGGGGCGACGGCCGCGGGACTCGGAGTTGGCCGGAGAGGACGGCTCGTGCAGCGAGACGACGCGAGGTCATAGGGGACGGAGGCGTCCTGCACTTGGCCTTGGCGACGAGCGGTGCGGGAACGGCAGGGGCGCAACGATGCTTGGCGGCCGGAGGGAGCAAGGCGCAGCGGCGGTCATGTCCGACGAGGGGGTCGGGTGCGGGGCTCCTGGAGGAGGGCACGACGGCGGCGAGGAGGCCGACGGGGCTCCTGCCTGGACGTTGATGAGGGCGACGGGGAGGACTTGGAAGGTCCGGGCGCGGCGAGCGAGAGGATGCAGCAGCTGCTGCTGCTGCCGGCGGCGAGGTCGATGCGGAGCGGCTCCAGGGGCAGCGAGGAGGAGGTCGGGCGCTGGCGCTCTGGTCGCAGCGACCAAGGCGGCGGCGGGGAGGACCACGGAGGCGGGCGACGAGCGAGAGGAGGGTTGGCGCGGGTGGCCCTCTCGGAGGTCGCCGACGACGGCGGGTGGCGATGGGGACGGGGAGGAGAAGAGAGGCGGCGAGGGGAAAGGAGAGGGGAGAAGACGCTCGGGAGCGATGGGGATCGGGCAGAAGCGGCGGCGGAGGGAGAGAGCGAGGGAGATGGGATCGGGTCGAGAGGAGGGAGGCGACGCGAGGGAAGCAGGAGGGGATCGAGGGATCGGGCTAGAGGCCTAGGGTTTAGGTCTTGGCGCGATCGGGCCATGGGCCTTGGGAGGCCGCAGGCTAGAGGCCGGCCAGTGGAGAAGAAGTGGCCGAAGGCTGGCTGGGCTCTCTCTCTCTCTCTCTCTTATATTTAGCGAAAACAAATAAAGAGAGACAAAAGAACGAGAGGGTTAGGGAAAGAATTAGGGAACGAGGACAATTTTCCGGCTCACAAAAATATGAAGAATTTAACAAAATGGCCCGAGGATTTTGGTGGAGCTCGGAAAATGATGAAATAAAATTGGCAAGGTTTTGAGGTCAACTCAAGCGAGAAAAGGCATGGGATTTATTTTGCAAGTGTGTTATGGTGATTCCAAAACAATGGAATATTTATTATAGCTCCCTAATAATATTGGGAGGGTATGTTATAAAGAAAAGTCACAAGTGAATTCCCTCGATTTAAATGGACCGAAGATCCATACGATTTTATTTAGTGATAGGATGGCATGATGACATGATGCAATGCAAGAGATGACAAGATGAATGCACAACCAAAACAAATCACACGACAAAACTCGGAAACCCTGGAAGGCAACTGAAGCTCCGGTCTTGGGGCGTCACAACACTCCACCACTACGAGAGGATCTCGTCCCGAGATCTAGGATGGCACCGGATAGAAAAAGAAAGAAGAAAGAGGTAAAACTAAGTTGCTTCTTTGACAACTCAATGAACCTCGAGAGGTTGAAAACTTGAAAGAAAGAAAAACAACGAAGATGAAGAAAGTTGAAAACACTCTGTTAGAAAAGAGGAACAAGGGATACGACGAGAACCAAGAGGTTTAGTGATAAGATAGATACTGAAACCACTCCGGTTAAAACTAGATAAGAATGATATAATTTTGACAGCACTCCGACTGAAAAAGGAAGAAATTGAACATGAACTTGAGAAGATGGGATGATACTTGATGAAATCAACAACACACTGCCTCCGGAACTATTGAAAGAATGGCATAATGGGTAAGAAGGATTTCAGACAGCTCTCCGGTTGAGGAAGGAGGCAAAACTTGATAAGATGAAAGAACTTGAATGAGAACACAACACTCCGGTTAAATGGATAAGCATGAAAAGAACATGATCCTCAATTCGAGAAGATGTGTGAAGAGAGCAACATCAGAAAGCCTCCGGAAGAAAGAATAGAAGCTAGATTGTTGTGATAAAGGGAACGGAGAAGGAAATGACAACTCCTACCACAATTGAATTTGGAAAGCATCCTTGCAAGAAGAACAAAGTTGTTGGATGACCAACAACGAAAAGAATAAGTTTGTAGTGGGCTTATGGAAACATCTCAACACTTGAGGTGAAATTCTGCCACTAACGAAAAACAAATGCTTGTTTTGAGATCAACGAAGAGATGAAAACTGCTCTCACCGAGAAGGATATGGAGAAAGCTTGGATCAATGATAAGCACCACAAATAGCAACATTCCTTAGGGAAGGCTTTAAGTGAAATCTATACCAAGATAACACCAACGAATAAATTGTTGGGTTGAAAAGATCTCGTGAACGAAGAGAAATGATGGATTTAAATATCTCATTCCTGACAACTTGTGAATCATGAAACATGAATGAAACTGTCAAAATGACATAACACCACCTCAAAAGATAAGGTCGAAAGAATTGCACTTTGGAATGCAGGAAGAAGAATACTTGAACTCCTCAAAACAAAACATGTGTTGGAACACCATGTTTATTATGAAGTATAGCTTGGCAGATCATAACGCCGAGAGAAATCTTGAAGAACAATTAATAATTAAAAGAATCCTTGACGAACCATCATGTAGAGCCTCCATGAAGAACTCCGGTAGACAAAAGGATGATAAAAGAAAGAGAAGTTGACAACACAAGGTGAAGCCTTGCAGTGATAAGATGAAGCTTTGAAATGATATAGCCGAGAAAACTTTGAACTCCGGAAAGAAAGATGAACAAATGAAATCAAGAATTTTGACGATCCTCCGGAATAAGGAATTGAACTTACTCGATGAAACAAGAATAAAAATTACATTATGCTGATCCTTCACCAATTAAATTGATGACAAGCAACGGATTTGGCATACTACTTATTCTCGTAGAAAGGATTGAAGAGAGATATTTCTCAACTTGGGAAGGTATTGATGGAACCACCGGTGGGATTTGGACACAACACATGAATTGATATGATAAAGAAGGAAGTGAAATCTTGAACGAACCACCGTAAGAATTTGAAAATGAACGAAGAAAAAAAAGAACGAATCGCCGTAAGGAATTAGAAATGAACGAAGATACTTGAGAGAATTTAGATACAAGAGAATGGAGAGATCATGAACTG